>JAODUG010027083.1:0-19826 GCA_027564795.1 Aphredoderus sayanus
CTCTCTCTCTCTCTCTCTCTCTCTCTCTCTCTCTCTCTCTCTCTCTCTCTCTCTCTCTCTCTTTCTCTCTCTCCCACCCCGCCCCCTTTTATTAATTCCGTCTGTCAGGGTTCCAAGCGCATCCTTCGCTCCAATGAGATCCTGTTGTCGTCTGCGGGGCTAACAGAGACCGATCTTCAGCTTACGTTCTCTCTGCAGGTACTCTGCAAGTTGCTGGCACGAATGTGGACAAACTAAATCAAAGTAATTTAGTCTTGTCTGATTTTAAAGGTCACCTATCATACAATTCAAGTTTTTTCCAGCTAGTGGCCAGGTGTGTTGTATGAAGCAACACAAAAGGGTTGGACTATTTTACATGTAATTTAGCTAAAATCCCTCCTACAATTGTAACTCCAAGAATAAAGCAGTTAAAAGGGTAAAGTCTGTCCAAAATGACAAATTGGTATTAGAATCGAATACGGTAATATGGTGCTCTTACAGTCTTTACCCTATTTAAACAACACAAAGACCATGCCATCGATTTATGTAATACCACTTTATTTCAGAGCAGTGCCGATCTTCCGCTAACATCAAAACAGTGATATTGGATGTTTACCCCTCGTGACACCCTTAAAATATAGTCTTGAACCACCAGAGGGCGCCATCTGATTGTGTATGATTGTATGGTTCTTTTTAGTGTCATTGCTGTGTGTATTTATTTCTTTATTAATTATTGATTTATGTATTTGTGTTTTATGTGCCTTTTAACCCTCCTGTTGTCCTCGGGTTTCAAACACACACCTTGTTGTGCCAGCAGTGTGTGTGTAAGCTATAGAATTAGGTTTAGCGCCTTCTATCTGCCACAAAGAGTTAGTGATTTTGGTCATTATGACACAAGCACAATTGCAAGTGAAGTTTTAGTGGACTCATAGTGTGTTCAACAGAGTAGAACCTAGTACTTTTATGTATATTACTAGAACATTATTGTATATATTAAAACCACTGATGAAAAACACCAGCAAAATATGTTTTGACATAAAGTGCATAGGTACCGTTATGTAGTTCAAGAAATGGTCATCTGTAATCTACATTCATTCGACATTCAGTATCAGCATCAAGGCACAGGCAGAAAGCAAGATTTATTATGCAGTTCCCAGTTGCGTCTGTCTGCTTTTAAACATCCATTTCCAAGTTTCTGGATGGTGCGAAAAGGTCAGGAAGTTGGAAGCCGAATCCAACAAAGTAATAGCTTAATTCACTCGACTTGAAAATGTATCTGTCGGCATAGTTAGCTAGAGAGGAAGCCCGTTAAATGGAAAAGGAGGGTGACTGCACGCTTTTAAACATCCAAACCGGAGTTGGTTGAATTCCAATTAGAGTGCAGCTGGGGAGCCTGTTAGTGGCAGTTATGTCTTAGCTCGGTGGTGCCGCTGCTATTCGTCACTTCAGAAAGCCAGAGGTGGGTCAACCAGTACAGATGCAGTGCGCAACGTGGCAATTAGACCGCATTTAATTACCCTGTCACATTTGTGTTTGCCTCACTTCGTGTTTTTAACTAAAATGCATTTTTATTTATTTTCACGTTGCAGTACCCCCACTTCCTGAAGAGGGACGCCAACAAACTTCAAGTCATGCTGCAGCGTCGCAAACGTTACAAGAATCGCACGTTCCTAGGCTACAAAACCCTGGCGCTAGGACTCATCAACATGGCAGAGGTAATACCGGGCGCCCGTGACATAACCTTCCTCAGCCTGCACCTAGTGTTATAGTCGTATGACTCATCCAGGTGCAGGCATCCTCTTGGTGGAATATTTCACCTAAAAGTGTGATAGTTTATCATATATAATTCAGTACTGTGTGTATGGGCGCAAAGACAAGCTATTGTTCTGTGCTAAATGTGCTAACTCCGCCCCTACCACCTCTAGGCCTATAAATAAACACTACAACTTTAACCCTCCCGCTGTCGTAAGGCATTTCAGCAGACTACCAGCAGAGGGAGCCAACCGCGGAATGTCATATGTCCGTGTTCTGGTTGCACCAGGTCATTTTGACCCATAGGACCGCGGGAGGGTTAAGTGGTAATGCGTATTAAGATAAGACTACCACCCTAAGATAAGAGTGACCTGGTTAGCAGCCCAGTATTGGGATTTTTGTAATGTAGTTTGTTAGTAGAATGTTTGTAAGGCTAATTCATTTTACTCCTGTGGCACTGACACAGCTGATTAAGCCTTAACTATAATGCGTAATACAGTACTGTATAGTTACAGTACGTGTAGTCATAAGTAATATTCATTTCAGCACCTATTATCTTTTTTTCAATGCCTTACTTCATGTAATTATGGCATTTAAATATTATTAGAATTTAAAGCAATTTATTTTAATTATTTTAAGATTTTCATTAATTCATTCATGTAGTCTACATAAAGTGTTAATATTATTTTGTGTCAAACTTGGCACATTTAAGCTTCAAACGTGTAGTTTTAGTTTTACTCTGTCCCTTTTCAGCCACTATAAATGTCACCACAAATCAAACCCCCAATTCCATTATAGCTTGTCCCGTTCCAAGCTCTTTGTTCCGGCTGTCTGTATAAAGTCTTCATAAAACCACCATTGTTTTGTCCGTACAAAATAGGACGTTCAACTGGGAGGACTGGTGCCTTCCTAGTACCTTTGTAAAACAAGTTTAATGTACTTCCTTTAAATCACCACAAAGTGCTTTCCTGGAAGCAAATGCAAATGAAAAAAGGACATATTTTCATTGGACTGCATTTGTTCTGGTTTTTTTTTGTGTGTGTATTTTCTTTTTTAATTAAAATTTCATTTTAATTATTGGATTTGGCATGTTGTGTACCCCCTGCCCCCAATCTTTTCTGTTTTGCTTCTCTTCCCAGTCTTCCTCCCACCTCTAAATGTGTTCCAAACCCCCTCATAAAAAAGGAAGCATTAAGTGCAGCAAAACTAAGCTAAGATTATGTGTAGATATAATATAAATACAGAATGAGCTTCAGCATTATTTATTATTTCCTGGATCGCATGAATTTTACTAGCAGCCAGATCTAAGTGCTGCCAGGATCAAGAGCCAAAATATCCCAATGGAAGTTTAAAAATAACTAGTCAAGTCACATAGAGGCATTCTCCAGAGCTGATCATATTCTGCCACTTTGTACTGTATAAAGCTTGGAGATGATATACCCATGTACTTTATGCGCTCATGGTGGCGGTTTTTAGCTTGATAAAACTATGTTTTGTGCATTGTCATTGTCCCATTATGATGTTAAGATACTTACTGCACAAAGCTAACGTATGAATAGCGAGAATGCAATCAGACCTGGTGTGTTAGCAAGTTAGCGTCAGCCCAGCCCCGAACCAGGGAAGGCTGTGAAGTGATCTGAACAATAACGTTAACAGGGCGGTTTTGTCTGCACTGTCTGAGGCTGCCTCTGTAATAGGCTGCCTAGACTTCATTACCCCACAGAGAATGTGACCAGCATAATGACTCAGGGAGGCAGGACATTGCAGTGTAGGTGCGCGTGCACGCACGCACGTGCACACACGCGGACACACGTGTGTGCACGTCCGCAGAGGCACGCGCTTGGACACCGGTGTGCACACGATAAAGATGGCATTCTCGAATGCGCTCCGCGATGCGCACCACTGAACGCACGCACACACACACACACACCCAGGGCTTGGCATTGTTTTTTTGTTTTTTGGGGGGGGGTTTTCTCGAACTGCAGAGAGAAAATACAAGTCTGGCTCAATCCTTGTCGAAGATATTCTTTCTCTCTCTTTCTTGTCGCCAACAGTTTTCCTCCCTGAATGTGTCCTCTGTTGTTTTTATCACTGTTGTGTTCCACTGACGTAGTGCTCACCGTCGTACTGCATCAACCTACCTCTCCTTCCTCTCCTTCCTCTCCTTCCTCTCCTTTCCCCTCCTTCCTCCTCTTCTCTGTGTAAGACTAAGAGCCCATAAGCCTCCCCACACAACACAAACACATTCAAAAGGCAATCTGTCCGTATTAACTAATTACCATTTCCATCCCGTCTTTTGAATTGAAGTGCAAGTGGCATTTGCAGAGTAGTTCGCTGTTCTAAGCTCGATTCCATCTTTATAGCCTTCAGTTTTGTGCGATTTAATGACGAAAGCCGTACTGATAGAAATCCCCTGTGTTGTCAAGGTGATGCAGCATCCCAGCGAGGGGGCCCAGGTTTTGGGGCTCCACAGCCAGCTGAAGGAAGCATCGGTGCCAGTGGCGGAGGTCAGGGTGTACTCTCTGTCCAGCCAGCCCATCGACCACGAAGGCCCCAAGGCCAAGCTGTCTGGTGAGCACTGGGGGACTGGCACTGTAACAAGAAAAACCAGCAGGTGGTCAGTTATGTACTACGTTGTAATGTAGCAGTTACACGAGTGCAGACATACAGTGAGGATGTGTATTCAGACCAACTCTTATCGAATAATCGTCAGGGTTCACGAGCGGTGGTACTTGGTTAGCCACTAGGGGGTGCACGTGTTAATGTAACGCGGGGAGAGAATTACATTAGAATTGCCTACTTAACGCACAGCGATCAAATGCATTTACTGTTAAGCATGCTGGTTTTAACCCATAAAAGATTAAGGCAAACACAATCAGCGTGTGTTCTGAAACACAAATCTCATCTTAAACGATTGTAAACTCGCATGAAAGCAGCACGCTGGTGACACCATACTTCCCATGATGCAATGTGCACGAATAGCCATATATTTAGTATTTTAACATTGGCACCTGCTTAACTGAATAGGCAAAAACGCATAGCCACCCCTGCTATTAAGCAGTAGGAAGTGGCTTGGGTCTTTCTTTAAGGTCCTTGGGTTGTCTTCCCAGACCGCTCTCCGGACATTGACAACTACTCTGAGGAAGAGGAGGAGAGCTACTCATCGGAACAGGAGGGAAGCGATGACCCCATCCACGGGCAGGTGTGTGTCTCTATTGTCATCTTGTTGTAACGTTGCCATGGAGACAGAGTTATGGACAGTTCGTTCCTCTGCAGCCGCGCCCCATAAAGCTCTGTCTGGGGCGGCAGCGCTTCAAAAAATAACCGGCAATAAATCAAGTCTGGTTTATTTATTTATTTGTTTGTTGCTTTTATTGCAGTATCTTATTCTGCCGAGTCACAGCGGGGAGAGTGTCTGTGCTGGGTGTAATTCCAGTCAAACGCTGTGATTGTATGCGGTTTGAATGAATGAAATGAAATGAAAAACGAGTTTTCACACATTGCAAGCTGTGATTTTGTATTGAGAAAGGCCTGAATGCCATGGCAATAAACCGACCGTGGGTCTGATGAAATGTACCTCTGCTTCTTTCATTCTTGGGGAGAGAGCTTATGGCTGCAAGAGAGATATTTTCCTAATTAATATTTTATGAGAGTGAATAATTAAAAAAAAAACATTTCTTTAGCTTTTACAGTAAATTGTTATAACCATTGCATTTATCATGATTAGAGTCATGAATCATAGTATTATTAATCATTATGTACTGTAGTAATTAGTGTGTTCATCAGTGCCAAACACAGTTGACTCCACCCTTCCTCATTTTATTTCCTATTGTTTAACTGAGTAATCCCTTTCTTCTTCGGTTTCCCTCCACATTTCTTTGTAGATTTATTTATTTCCCTCCTTGTGCCAGATCTATCTCTGGACTCTGCCACACCCCTCACTGTCTGTTTATATTTAATATTTCATTACTTACTTGACAACATTCTCTCTCTCTCTCTCTCTCTCTCTCTCTCTCTCTCTCTCTCTCTCTCTCTCTCTCTCTCTCCCTCTCTCTCCCAGTATCTGTATGATGAAGAGGATGAGGTGAGGAAGAAGAAGCCGAGGAGAAAGCTGGCCTCCAACACCGCCATTACGCGTGTAAGCCACGGCCCTTCCTCGCTCCCTCACCAGTCCTTCTGTCACGCTTTCTCTCTCTCACTCACAGCCCCGACACACACACACACACACAGTGCACGCACGCACGCACGCACGCACACACACACACGCACATGCGCACATCTATCACCGAAGCAGATGCAACAAAATACTTGCTGCAACACCACATATGTGAACTACTGTACATGTCTTCCTAAAGGAGACCTCATTTAGCTGCATAACAATACAGACTGGTTGTGGTTATGGCAGCATACATTTGCATGTTCCAATCCTAGATTGTCTCCACTCTCTGTCTGTCTCTCTCTCTGTCTGTCTGTCTCTCCGTCTGTCTGTCTCTCTGTCTGTCTCTATGTCTCTCCTGTCTCTCTCTTGTCTCTCCTCTCTCTCTCCTGTCTCTCCTCTCTCTCTCTCTCCTGTCTCTCCTCTCTCTCTCTCCTGTCTCTCTCTTGTCTCTCCTGCCTCTCCTCTCTCTCTCTCTCCTGTCTCTCCTGTCTCTCTCCTGTCTCTCCTGTCTCTCTCCTGTTTCTCCTGTCTCTCTCTTGGCTCTCCTGTCTCTCCTGTCTCTCTTCTCTTGTCTGTTGTGTGTCATCTTCATGCTTACCTTAGCTCGCTCTCTCTCTCTCTGTATTCTGACTCCCCCCTTCCCTCCCCCACCTCCCCCCTTTCTGTCAATGCCAGCTTGTTGATTTCTGCTGTGAATCAGTGTTCTGTACTCGTACTCTCTGCTTGTAATTTAGCACCACACACGCACACACGCACACGCACACACACACACACGCACACACACAGCTATTCCGGTTAACTGTCAGAAGAAGGAGCCTTTTAAACTGCAGTGAAAGGAATGTAGTAAAGCGGCTCACTATATGGTGTGTGCTCATATGTTATTGTGTTCTGAGAGCATTGATGTGTGTGTGTGTGTGTGTGTGCGTGTGTTTTAGACAGACAGCAGCAGTCTGTCTGAGCAAGATATTGATGGTCTCCTCTTTAGGTGCTGTTCTCAGCAGGCTTGTCCCCACTGCTGCCCAACACCACCACCTGTGAACACACACACACACACACACACACACACACACGGACGCACAGGAGCCATAACTACTACACCAGCCTTATCACTGCGCTACACACAATACCCTACCCCTCCCTCCTGTGTATCCCCTGAACCAGCCCAGCCTGGCTGCAGGCAGCATCGCACTACAGCGCCACACTGGAGAAATGAGTCTGAGAAGCAGCAGGTTGCTTTGTGATTATGCAGCAGAACCAGAGACAGCGATTCAGTTGGGAGCGTCAACAACATTAGGCCTAGTGTAACTTCAACAGCACACATCACTGTCCACTTATAGGAGGCTCGGGTATCGTGAACCCGTCAGTCCCGAGGCGACAAAATGTCTGCCTGCTGAGATACAGTGCATTTTATCTCCGGCGGTGACGCAGACGCCAGCCGTCAAGGTGACAGTTTAACGTAGAAACGTGCCTCCTGCGCCTGTGTTCATTACCCGGCGCCCACACTGAGGCTTCAGGCGGCCATCGGCCATTTGGGAGCGCCTAGCCACACGCTGCTGTTGTTGTCACTCGCCGTGTCTTCTTATTCTCCGTGTTCTCTCTGCCGTGTGTTTATGTTCTTATTCTCCGTGTTCCTTCTGCCGTGTGTTTATGTTCTTATTCTCCGTGTTCTCTCTGCCATGTGTTTATGTTCTTATTCTCCGTGTTCTCTCTGCCGTGTGTTTATGTTCTTATTCTCCGTGTTCTCTCTGCCGTGTGTTTATGTTCTTATTCTCCGTGTTCCTTCTGCCCAGCAACCAAACATCAAGCAGAAGTTTGTGGCCCTGCTGAAGAGGTTTAAAGTGACAGATGAGGTGGGTGGAAATTATGTATTCGCTGGTTCTCAAGCTCCTTCTAGGGAGACCATGAATATAGGATTTTCAAATCATTTTAAGGTGCATTATCTATGTATTTATTTATTTATTCATTTAATTTTCTATTTTGTTTATTTTTTATATTGATTTATTTTATACAATGTGCTTTGTCTGGCAGGTTTTTCAGTGCTATCTGTGGTAGCTCATTGTGTGCTGTATATTTTTATATTGTTATATTAAAATAAGTAGGGCTTGTAATGCCACATGAATCCCAGGTAAAAAGGTTGGGAAGCACGGTGTATTATGATGTAGATATATACAGTTATTATTCACCAACAGGAGTGTTGGAGTTTACATCCATGTGATCCCATGTGGGTGAAATGAAAGTGCATGTGCTTTTTCTGTAAGAGAATAAATGGAAAGGAAGATAGGATGTTTTTTGGGAGCTATAGCAACACCGCTATAGTTAAGACAGGCGAAATAACCCTGCGCTAATTCTGTGCTTAACCCTGCACCCAGGTTGGCTTTGGCCTGGAGCATGTGTCACGGGAGCAGATCCAGGAGGTGGAGGAGGATCTGGACGAGCTGTACGACAGCCTGGAGATGTACAACCCCAGCGACAGCGGGCCGGAGATGGAGGAGACAGACAGCATCCTCAGCACGCCCAAACCTAAGCTAAGGTAGCGGCGCTAGCATATATTACATCAGGAATACTATGAATATTACGTGTGTGTGTGTGTGTGAATGCAGTGCTATATGAATGCAATCCATTTACCATGAGCTACCGAATAACTTCAGACTGAGAACTATAGGCTGGATATTAGCCACATTTGGCTCCGGATCCTGCGGCCTCTTTAATGACGCTGTGTTCATTGATTCATGTAACTGTGTTGAAAGCAGTGCGGACACAGATGTGCCCTCTGGCAGTGGGTGACACAAATAATCTGTTCAGCTAGACGGTAGCAAACCAAGTGCCTTCTGAGAGAGAACTATGTATAGGTAATATAGGAAAGCCCCAAATATCCTAATTATTATAATTGTCAGATATGGCAGTATCATAAAATTGACTAAAGTCAGAAACGGCCATAAACTTTGACCAGATGTGATCCAGGACAGCCTGCGGGATAGGCTAATGGTTAGGGTTTCAGCCAAAAGGCACTGGGTTTGATTCCCGCAGATCTTTCTGCTGCCTCAATTCAGCTGTTCATACGCTGTGGAATGACGTTGTGTGATGATGTTGTTTCCAGGCCTTTCTTCGAGGGTATGTCCCAGTCCAGTTCCCAGACAGAGATTGGCAGTCTGAACAGTAAAGGAAGTTTGGGACGGGACACTTTTAGCCCTGTAAGTTACAACACTAAGACTTTGAATCTATTTTATTGACTCTATTGAGAGCAAATGTGTTAGTAGCAAAGAATGAAGTTATACACAGCTATAAACATATTAGAATATGTACTCTTACTAAATATTTTGGTGTTTTTCATGCTATTCACACTGTGCAAGAAATAAACCAAAGTCATTTTGCAAATCTAGTGTTTCAAAATTGTTTCAGAAGAACAGAAATGCGATCACTGTTGTGCATTTGCTCTCAGGGTCAATGACAAATGTGTTGAATCTTGTCAAGGCAAATGGCTTTTATGGCAAGGGTTTGCCCTTGCATCCGTAGGCTATTAGATGTGGTTTCTCATTTCATAGCATTGTATAAACTGAAGTTGTTATGGATTTTCTTTTATAGTTTTTTTTTTTCCAAAGCTGATGTCCCAAAGTGTGTGACGGTTGATGTTTTCAGCTTGTGTGTACACACACAAACACACACACATGCACAATTCTCCACATTCAGTTACATACCTATGATTATGATTGTAGATTATGTCTGAACATATAAAAGCCTGGCATTGCCAACAAGTTTCTGATGCTGTTCTCTGCTTTCACCAGCAGGGGGAGCAGCCACCACTGGAGAGGATGAAACAGTCCCGCAGTCGCAACCTGGAGGAGGCGCTGTCTGAGACGGACACTCTGGTACATTTGTGTGTGTCTGTTTGTGTCTTTGTGTGTCTTTGTGTGTGTGTGTGTACTGTATGTGTGTGTGTGTGTGTGTGTATGTGTGTATGTGTGTATGTGTGTGCATTTGTGTGTGTGTGTGTGCTGTATATGTACCGGTATGTGTGTGTGTCTGTTTGTGTCTTTGTGTGTGTGTGTGTCTGTTTGTGTCTGTGTGTGTGTGTGCGCACTCTAGACAAATAGAAGATTGTGTAATATAGTTGGAAGTCTCCTCAAGGACCTGTGTGTGTGTGTGTGTGTGTGTGTGTGTGTGTGTGTAGGAGCTAACCGATCAGGAGCTGTTTGCTGAGGTGGGTCCCTGCATCACTGTGTCTGTGGTTGAGAAGCCCCGTACGCCCATGAAGAGCAGCAAGAGTGACTGCCAGAACATGCCGTCGCCACGGTAACAAGCTCCAACGCCATTGGTTTTAAAGTAGGGGTCAGGACCCCCTGATATGTTATATATAATAATATTATTATTATTATTAACATTATATATACACATCTTGTATCTTTTATTTATTTATATATATATATATATGATCTTTTAGAAAAATGACCATACATTTTTACGGATCATACTAAGAAACTAGTTAACTGATGGATGATTAAGATGTAGATACATGTAAGTGTTCTCGGTCCCCAGGCTGGACGGCGGCCACACCCCCAGGCAGAAGCGAGGCACCACCCCCCTGAAGGAGCGACAGCTGTCCAAGCCTCTGAGCGAGAGGACCAACAGCTCGGACTCGGAGAGGTCACCCGAGCTGGGCCACAGTACACAGGTAGTGCACTGGAAGCATGCTCGATAAGCAGTATCGATAAGGCGGTATCGATAAAACCAATAACGATGATTTGAAATAACTGGAACAGGTAGTTGGTAAGCATCCTAGTATAATGGTACGACTGTGACATAAATGTGTTTCCTGAATCATCTCAAGTGAACACGAATTGATCAAAATAGTGGCTGATTTACACCCATGCACACACACTAACACCAATGTACATTCCATGCCATCCAGTTTTTTCCACACACAAGCATCTTTGAGTATTAAAGCGTGTACACTGGGACTTGAATGCACACCCACATACTCTGCTCCTATTGCAGTGGAGTGGGCCCTATAGCTCTGTATACAATGCGACATCATTATGCCATCGCTAGAGGAAAGACATCTAGTTATGTTTGGACGTTGTGTGGCCGGAGGTCTAATTATACGCCGGGAAAACTCCCCCGCTCGCACAAGCATCTTCCCACTCGCAGTAGGTTTCTTTTGTCAAGTGGGAAGTGTGGATTTATCTTTATAGCCCAGAGCGTAGCGGAGCCGTGAATTATGTTATGCTACCATGAGTCAGCGGAAAAGTAAATGGCTTTTCTCTGTGGGCTGTCAAAGGTTATGCACTGTGTGTGTGTGTGTGTGTCTGTGTGTTTTTTTAACAATGATCAATGATCTATCATTCTCCACGTTATCCTAATAAAATGTGCGTGTGTGTGTGTGTGTGTGTGTGTTTGTACAGGTGCTGAGGAAGGCAGTGTATGACCAGTTGAACCAAATCCTGCTGTCTGATTCTGCCCTTCCAGAGAGCCTGATCCTTGTCAATGGTACTGACTGGCAGGGCCAGGTACGAACACACACACACACACACACACACACACACATGTTGTTAATGCCGTACACAGATGTTGAATTATGATTGTTAATAATGCCACAGAGGGGGTTGAGTTCTTAAAAGAGCACTCCTCGATTGTGTTATTCGCTTCCCCCGAGATCCCCATATGTCTGTACCCGCTCACTGTTTGGTAGAAATGTAGCTTTCCACAGATGTGCGTGTGTGAGTGTGCGTGCATGTGTGTGTGTGTGTGTGTGTGTTACGGGAGGGGTAGATCATGTTGTGATAGTCTGTGAGGAGGAGTAGAGAGGAGTGCAGGCAACTAAGGTGTGGGAGGGGCTTGTGATCATTTGAAATGTTGGATTCGACCACAACGGGAATTACACGTGTGTGTGCGTGTGTGTGTGGTGTGCGTGCGTGCACCTGTGTGCCATCCAGTACGTAGCGGAGCAGCTCCAGGTACAGAGGCACCCGGTGGTGTGCACGTGTTCCGGGGCAGAGATCCAGGCAGTGCTGTCTGCTGTGCTCACACGCATCCAGAAGTTGTGAGTGTTGTTCAGCCTGTTCAGCCATATTGGATGGCTCCATACCCAAATGTGTGCTTTGGTTTTCATGTAAACAAATAGCATTTGCCCTTATATTCACTGAAATCTGTGTTTACGTTTACCCCCCATCTCTCCCCCATCTCTGTCTCTATCTCTTTCCCTCCATCTCCCTCCACTCCCCCTCTCTCTCCCCATCCAGCTGTAACTGTAACTCGTCCATGCCCAGGGCGGTGAAGGTGGTGGCAGTGGGCAGCCAGAGCTACCTGGGAGCCATCCTGCAGTTCTTCGTCACCCAGCTGGCCAACAAGACGTCGGACTGGCTCAACCACATGAGGTTCCTGGTGGTGCCTTTAGGTACGGGCGCCCGCGTACCACCGCCTAGTTGCCACGGCCAATCGGAAAGCTCTTCCCAGTGAACCTTAAACCAACCAACTGTTCTGTCTTGTCTTCTTTCTGTCCCACCCGCCAGGCTCGCACCCTGTTGCTAAGCACCTGGGAGCGCTCGACAACCGCTACAGCGCCTTCTTCCTGGACGGTGCGTGGAGAGACTTGTTCAGCCGCACCGAGGCCCCGCAGACAGGTGCGAGCACAGCAAGAGAACGTAGATTCAAGAGCTTCTGTTGTGGCATGAAGACAAGCAAAGCGAAACAAAAACAACCATTTTCTATGTAAAGATATAGCGGGAGTAATGACTTGTGTGTAGAGCGACATCTAGTGGTAGACCAGATCACACATAGACCCTTTAAGCCCTGACCTCACCAGCAGTAACAGATATTGGTGTAGCTCCACGCGACGAGTCACTGCTGTGCCTCTATACTGTGTCTGTCTGTCTGTCTGTACCGTGTGCCGTTGTGTGTCGTCCTGCAGACCAGCTGGACGTGCCAGGGAGGATCGTCCAGTACATCAGCGGGGCCACCGTCACGCACCAGCTACCCATCGCTGAGGCCATGCTCACCTGCAAGCCCAGGACGTGAGGGGACACACACACACACACACCTCTTATAGCCTCCATGTGAAGAGTACACCTGCATCGTACCATAGGGACATTTCTCATATAAACTTTTGTTAGATGACTCATTCCTGGATTTGTACAGCGTTGTGATTGGATTCAATTTCAAAGTGCATGATTGAATGGGGTGCGGTTGGGGTCTTCTGCTGCATTGGTCTGCCTCCCGGTGGCCAGATACTGCACACATTTAAATTGTAATAAGTGCAAATACACTCAGATACAATTGGAAAATAACTAGCTTAGTGTGTGCAGAGGGAAAATAAAGCAGTCTGTTTTAACATTTTCATTTCCTTCCCTGTTCTCTCAGGCGAGATGAGGATTCTTACCAGAAGTTCATTCCTTTTATTGGGGTAAGATTTTACGCGGTTGTATTCAGTTTTACGGGTCTATATTTACATGGGAGAGTTAATAGAAGCAGTTTCCCATAAGGTTGTCTAATGTTATTAGATTAATGGTTTATATTGGCTTGTACCAGCATAGCTCACTGTCTTATATGGTATATTATCATTATTGTCAGAGTTAATCTTTTTTGTTTTTTCCTCTAAGGTGGTGAAGGTTGGCCTGATTGAGTCTGGATCTTCTTCAACGGGTGAGTTTAGAAATAAATATTGTAACCGAGAAGTAAAGTGTCTGTATGCAAGCGTGTGTATACAAATATATTGCACAAAAAGGCATTCCTTACATTTCCTCTCTCTGGCTGTCTAGGAGACGCAGAAGAGGGCGTGGCGGTGAGCTTGGCTGTGCCCTCCACGTCCCCGCCCTCCCACGGCTCCCCCACAGGGGCGATGAGGGAGGTGGCCACGCCGCCCTCCTCCCCCTCCATGGGTGCGGCCCTGCCCGTGCAGGGGTAAGGACTGCTAGGATACATGCTAGCTAGCGTGTTAGCATAGATGCTGGCTAGCGTGCTAGGATACATGCTGGCTAGTGTGTTAGCATAGATGCTGGCTAGCATGCTAGGATACATGCTGGCTAGCATTCTAGGATACATGATAGCTAGCGTGTTGGGTATACATTGTAGCTAGCTTGCAGAACCCGTGTTTAAGCTAATAGATGGTGCTGCCGCTGCCCTAGTTTGATTTTTTTTTTTTTTTACCTCTTTAATACGTAACTTGAGTTGTATAGTTTTTTGTGTGTTTGGATGTCTTTATTGTTCAAATCAGCATAATTGTTAACATAAAAAGTATAATTGTTCATAATAAACATCAGCATAATGTTTAACATAATAAACATCAGCATGTCCAAAACTAACGAGCCATAAGCCAATACTGGTTCAAGCCCCGCTTACTCCTCACCAAGTGTTGATGTGTCCCTGAGCAAGACACCTAACCCTGACTGCTCCCAGTGGTCAGGTGGCTCCTTGCATGGCTGACACCATAGGTGTATAATGTGTGTGTGAATGGGTGAATGTGAGGCTCTAGGCCGGTAGGTTGGAAAAATGCTATAGAAATGCAGTCCATTTACCATACTAAGGACAGAGTAAGGACTCTGTCCCTCCCCCCAATAGTAAGGACAGAGCTTCCTTCATGTCAGTACTAGGAATACATCCACGCTGAAGGCTAAACTCCTACCCATGCTTCCGCCTGGCCCACCAGGAGCCCCAGTATGTCTCACGGCGTGGACGCCATCGGCCTGCAGGTGGACTACTGGCTGGCCTCGCTGGCCGAGAAGCGGCGGGAGGGCGAGCGGCGAGACACAGGCTGCAAGAACACGCTGAAGTGCGCCTTCCGCTCGCTGCAGGTCAGCCGGCTGCCAGGCGGGGGCAGCAGCGAGCCCCAGGCCCAGGTTAGCACCATGGCTATGACCGTGGTCACCAAGGAGAAGAACAAGAAAGGTACAAAAGAAATGGCTGCCTTCTGTATGCGCTCATATTGGTTAGGCATTGGGCTACATTGATGTGCTGTTCCCATTGTGTTGCCACAGTCCCCACCATCTTCCTGGGCAAGAAGCCCAAGGAGAAGGAGGTAGACTCCAAGAGCCAGGTCATAGAGGGCATTAGTCGACTCATCTGCTCTGCCAAGCCACAACAGACCATCCTGAAAGGTAACCATAGTTACCAAGTTAACTGCGCAGAATGAATATATATTATGCAAAGTCATCATATGTTAAATTATTTACAGCACGTTTTCCGTCAGTTATTGTCTCATACATGCCACAAAACTAGGTATAATGGGTAGCAGTCTATTATATTACTATGTTTTCAATTCAAACTAGATTACTAAAGTACCTTCGACCAATTTGTAATGTTTACAAACGTATTCAGCCAATTAAAATGAACAATCATTTTAGTAACTCCTTAAGTCACCTAACCTCCCTATAGGTCAAACTAATCCACTTCAAATAGTGCCTAAAGTCTAGTTTGCTCTGCGCTAATGTTTGTCTTATCTGATGTCCAGTGAATAGTACAGCAGCTCAACCCCGTCTGTGTCTCTGTCCTCCAGTGTCTATAGACGGCGTGGAGTGGAACGACGTGAAGTTCTTCCAGCTCGCCGCCCAGTGGCCCACCCATGTCAAGTACCTCCCCGTTGGACTGTTTGGCTACAGCAAGCCCCCTTCTTAGGAGCCTGTCGCTCTCAGCGACGCCTCCTGAAGCTTTCACTACTGAACCCCTGCCTTCGCCGTTCCTCCCACCCTTATCACCCTGTCCAGTCCTGCCGCATCGCAGACCCCGCCTCTCGGCAGCAGCTGGCGCTGGTATTGGCCATTCAGATGTTGGGGAATCTTGTTCTCTCCTCCCCCCCCCATTGTGCTGTGTGGTTTTTATTCCTTTTTGGAAGAGAGTATAGTTAAGTTGGGGAATTGTGCTATACTAGACACTTTAACGCACCTTTTGGTGTGTGTGTGTGTGTGTGTGTGTGTGTGTGTATGAGGAGTAACTATTCGCACATGAATGTACATGTATATATGTATGTGTACTAGCAGCTTAACAGCACAAACCTTCCGTTTCGATTTGGATCCTTAAACTGACCACTAATGTTAGACTCTATACCTCTAATAACTAGTAACCCACTCCTGCATGTTCTGAACTACTGTAATTCGTCACCTGTGCTGTGAACAATCACCAATATTGCAACAGGGCTTCAGCTTTTGCATGAGCCAGTAAATATGGAGTGCTTTTGCGATGTCTTTTTCTGCTCAATACACATTATGAAGACCAAAGGCTGGCATGTACTACATACAAAGCCCAGGTGTTAGAAGATATACAATATTTAAAAACTACACAGTAATACAGCCCTTGACATGTTCCTGTCGAAAAAAAAAAAGTCCCGTTGTTTTTATTATAAGGGCTTCACTTTAGCAAACAGGTCTTGTTGTTTCTGATGTGTATTGAGTTTTACAGTTTATTTTTAGGAAAGAGCAACATAGAAAATTGCAGGGGAAACGTCTTTCTAAATCTGCTTGGTTAAAAATTACCACACTTCTCCCTTTAACACCGTGTTGTAGAAATGTGATGTAGAATCTTTTTTGTTTGTGTCTGAATTATTTCATGGTAAGGGACTAAGTTTGGCTTTTTATCTTATTTTCTATACGCAGTTATCCCTCTTTATAAATACACATTGCATGCCCAGGTTCCTGCAGGGTACAGTACCTTTAGTTTGCAATCAAAGCTATTCATGGATACTATCGAAATATTTTAACCACAGTCACATTTGGCTAGGATGTGGTTCCAAGGACTGGATTTTCTGAAACTCGTACAGATAATCAGCATGAATCCTGCAAGCTTGTTTTCCACCCTGACACTGAGGTTCTGTGTGTATCTATACTGAGCATAGCACTTTCCCCGCGCACACAAAAGAAAGCACAATGATGTTGGCCAGCTGCCAACCTCCACTGTCATTTTAATAAGAACAGTGGCAGTCTTGGGTCAAAGCAATGTTTCGTTTGGTTAAATGTACACTTCTCAGTTTGCCTAGAATGCCCCGTGTGGCTGAAACCAGTACTACAAAAACTCTTATCTATCCCTCCACATGTACAATTATGTTCCAAAACATAAGTGGGGGAGCTTTGAGGAAATTGAGGGGTGTACCTTTTTAAAATTGTCATTAGCATTTACTGTATTTACATAAATAATAATATGTACCATTTTACTAGGGAGAACAAATGTTTTTGCATTGATTTGTCAGTGTTTTGACCCAGGTCGGCTACATACCTTATCTATAGGATGTTGTGAGCTGGTTAGTTAAGTACAGTAACTGGTATGTGTGTATGTGGTCAATTAAATATATTGTGGTCAGAACAACTAAGTATAAGCAAAGACATTTTTTTCTACCAACTGACAAAGGATGTGAAACTAGTTTGTGTGTTGTTGTTGCAGTGACCATGTTTACTCTGTAGCTTGGCACAGGTGGTTCTTGATGAAAACTAACACAAGTAGAATTTATAATAAAATGTAACTAAATTTAGTTTGACCCGTATAATTACATATTACTTTCATTTTGAGGCAAACAGAATAATATATCTGCCACAGTGCATTATACTGTAGTTAGGTAAGGCAAAACACTGAAATAGGGTTTTAGTGCATTGCTCTTCTGCTATTCAAAGTTGATGCTAATCAGACTTGTGTAACCCTGCCTTGTGTCATCTACACAGTAATTTCCATCTCTTCAGAGTAAAGTATTAGCTAATATTTTTGATAGTATTAATACAATTGTCAACTGTTACTATTTTTTTGTTTTACATTAGATTAGATGTTTTTACTCTGTATAGATGTTACAGTGTTATGATTGTTTTTGTTAAAATGCCATGCATTTGTCCTGTATTCCTTTTAGACTAGGAGCTTTGAATTGAAAAGTTGTAGTCTCACCCAGTGATTTGTTTTGTTTGTCATATACTGTCACAGTCTGCCATTTGGAATCAGTTGGAGGGGACCTTCATTTGGTCAGTGAGACTGATTAAATCAGTGACTGAAGATATTTTACAAAAGTATGAATGTATTGAATTTAGCTTTGGTGCAGTGGATGCGCTGTTCCAACTCTTTGTATACCCAGATAGAATAACAAATCCAGTGGGATACATAACTGCCAGCCTTCTACTCAACTAAAATTCCTGTGCCACAATGTGATTCTAAAGATTTTACTGACAATGTCATGGGACATTTTAAAGGGACACCCTTATCTGTGTCCTGAATTGACCGTAAGGGTGAAACCAGCAGTGGAAAATGGCCATTGTTGGTTTGAAACATGGGGCAGCATGTACCCCTCCCTCAGTGGTTGGCAGTTCTTTCCACCCCTCACTATATTGAGCTCCTAGCTTGTAGTTGGTAGCACATTCACAGCTCTGTTTCAAACGCAAACAATAAGCTGGGAAGGAACTGTGTGGTTCTGTGGGTGCTACAATGTAATCAAGGACTTAACCTTAATTAGCGACGAGAATGTGGAGTTTGCAAAAGTGGTCTGTCAACTTAAGAACAATAATCATATTTCATAAGAGCAATTGAAGATACTGTGCTAACATGCTGAGTCTATGTAATGTATGGAAAAACATTTTTGCATAAATAGTACACTGCCAAAATTTAAATGTTTATATATTTGTGATTATACTGCCCAAAATGACGTGTGTAAGATATTACTGTTGTGTGTCTTTTTGGGAGGTGATAACGCAAAACAACAATAGAATCCTTGTCCCAAAGTAATTTCAATTATTACATTCTAATGATTTCCTTCTTTTCAGCCTACTGTACAAATAATACACCCGTTCTCTGTACTAAGTCTTGAAATTCCTGTTTTACCTGTAATTCGGTACCCGTGTCGACCCGTGTTTGTACCGTGTGTGTGCAATGGTCCCTGTGTCTATGAGTAGTCGTGACGGAGTTATGGAACAGTCGATTAATCAATCGATCAATAATCTTACAGCGATAAATAGCGCCCTTTTGTCGCTGATACATTTTTCTTTCCAACTTCAGCTGGAAGTTCAGCTTAGCTTCAGAACGTGTCTCAAAAGGAGCACCTTCATTCCCTGTATGTCGTTTTGCTTGTTGCCTAACACATTCTGCGTTACACAGCTGAATTCTATTCCACTGAAAATGTAGATTGTCCTAAAGAGTCTAGGCTTGTGGACTGGAGAGTATTTTGCACACGCCAATGTTTTTTCAGCAGCAGTTCTCCGATTTTTTTTGCCTTTTGCCTATAATGATTAGGCCCTATAATAACCTAGAATGCTTGTACATACCAGAGTAGTTATTGTTATTCTGTATTCTATTTTTTTTTCTTTGACTTGTTTTTTAGTAATGCTTTTTCATGATTACGTTGTCACTCAAACCAATGTGAAATGGAAAGTGGAAACATTCTTTTTTTTTTTTTAATAAAGATACTCTTGATTTGTATTTCTGTTTTGAAATATGAACAAATCTTTCTGACTACAGTCATAATCTGACATAAAAATCACCTCAATTTTATCACTTAAAATTGCCGGGCAATTTTTTCATTAGTCAATTTAGAAATATTTTATTTAGAAATCCCATACATTTCAATTTAATTAATGGAAGTTTATTATGAGATCACACTTTGAAAATCAAGACGGAAATGCCATAATGGCTCAAACAAACTAAAAATGTATTATAAAATTGAGAGTATGCTGCCATCTGCTGGCATCAAATTGTTACTATGCATGGCACCATGTAAATTATCATAAACACTGGTCTGACATCAGACTAACCCTGTTACTGAAAATTTATAAATGAAGAAAATGCACTTTTTACAGAAACTCCGTCATTGATGATTTACATATAAAAGGGAAGAAACCTCCATATTAGGAAAACAACTGGTCTATTGACACCTACATAACCTCATACATGCCTATGTGCCTTTATATTTTTTGTCTGTGGTGCAAATGAAGTTGAGCTGGGTGCTGGCAGACAGGCCAACCCAGATCCCATTGGTCTCCATTGCTCCAGA
>JAODUG010027094.1:0-19823 GCA_027564795.1 Aphredoderus sayanus
AATGTAACTGGAGGACATATATTGAAAGGGGAAAGAAACAGCTCAGTGTTGCAGACAGTCCCCAGTTCCAGACCATCGTAGGTTCTACATGAATATTCATGGTGAGTGAGGTGAGTTTTTTTTTTACTTAAACTTAATGTTTTTATAAAATTATAAGGAATATGTTTTTATGGGCATTAATGCCAAGAAATGTAAGATTTACATAATTCTTTGATGTTTTTGCTTTTTGTGTTCATTAGGTTCAAGATGTCTGCAAAGCGAATTGAAGACCAGAGAGTGATGTCAATTTAACATAAATTTACTTGTCCAGCTTTGCTTGTCCTCTCTTGGGTCATGTTGCATATTCAATACATGTTCTGAACCATTTGCATCACAGCAGAATGACATATTAATGTATATGTTCTATAACAAACCACTTTTCTCCAATTTGTGTTCTCAGTGAAATTTTTAGTTACCATGTAAAGTTGTCAACATGGCACTGCATTTTAATGTTTTGACATTTTGATTGGTCCTGCCTGTTCTCCCTGTATGTCTTTCCTTATCTGTTCTAAATATTGTGTGATATCACTAACTTCTTATAGTGTGTGATTTATTTATAGTTTTAAGTGATTGTACAATTATTTTTCATATACTAATGAAAAATCACATATACTAAACTGATACATTTTACACTAATAACTACAATATTATAAAATCAGTATGTTGCATAATATTATAAAATATACTGTATGTACTGTACTCCATATGTAGTGCACACTGTTCCTTCATAGGTAATAATTTGTTTTTAAAACAATCAAGGATGTACATACTGTATTACTATAAGGGGTTTATAACAAGTGCAAAAACATTTTAAAGGTGACCGTTCACACTACTCCAATGACTATTTCAGAGGAAATGCGAGGTGAAACCCATGAAGACGCATGCATGTGTGAAGCTCAGATTGCATTTCAGAGAAAGATCCAGTCAACAATTCAAGAGCTGAATCAAAAACATATCCTTTTGCCTCTGAAATTGTTTCGATCATGGCAACAGTTTTATCTTTGTTTGCAGAGACAACTTCAAACTGTAAAGAGCAATTGGTTTAAGACATAATCTCTACAGTAGAGATATATCAAAGAAATGGTGAGAACTCACATTGCGTCTGTTTCAGTATAAACTTTGATAATATATTTGAAATATTTAATGACCCTGTAAAGTATAGACATTCTTCTCTTATGTTTTTTTTTTTTACACTAGACTGATATTAGTCATAATTCAGTTTGGACTGAATGTCAGTAGGTTTTTCCTTGACTACCTGCCCACTTGATGAAATTTCCAATAAGTTGAACTTGATTGAAGGTGACCAGCACTACATCTAAGGAGTAGCAACCACCCTACACCTCTATATGGTTATTGCATTCAGAACATGACGTACAGTATTTAATATTTCCTGTAATAATAAAGCATGACTAGTTTTACATAATTAGAATGATTGTAATTAAAATTCCTCTAATTTTGCAAAACCTTGTGTAATGAGTCAATTATGTAATGTTTTAAGAATAATGTTTCTATTAAATTAATTAACAGAAGACAAACATGCAACTATAAACATGTTAGAGAAATAATTTGAATGACACTATTAACCAAAATGTTTACACAAGAAGGATGCATTTCTGTGATGCATAATATAAATGTAAAAATACATTGTTTTGCACAGTCTGATTATGTATTCCATTTGATTAATCATTTGGATAAGAAAAGTGTGTACATTATCTTATCTACTCCCTATCTATTTACAATGTACTGTAGTATGCTGTATGGTGCTAACTGATATTTTTATGTATACACTTTAGAATTTCTATTTCTGTGTATAAATGCTGTAATAAATGTATGACAATGGACTAATTTATATTTGTGTTAGTTACATTGACTCTTTAAAATAACATTAAAATAAAATAAAATAATTATGTTTTCCATTTTCTGGCCAATGTGAGAAATTGCTAAATTCTTAAGATTTGCTATGATGCACATCTTTTTTGACATCTTGAAGCAAACTGAAAGAGATGAAATGGGATATGATCATATTATATGGGAGTCAATCAAAAACTACAACAACCATAACGGTCATGGCGGCACCTTTTCCGGTTTATGGTTACCACGGGAGACCAGTGGAAGCTACTAACCAGTGTTGATAGTAATGGACGTTTTTGACTTAAAACGTTTTTCCTATTAATTCGGTTTTAGCTGTGTTTTAGCTGTCAGTACAGTACCAAATATATACCTTATAGTCCGTTCTTGAAACTGCGTGGCTGGGTTCCACTTTCAAGCGTCTTGCTAGCTTCATCGCATTATTGGTTAAATTAGATAGCTAACGTACACAGTAAAGGCTAATTTAAGGCTTCGAAAGCCATGTAAAACTTACAGTACGCTGCTGTAGTTACTGGTGACTGTATTTAACTATACAGTACACAGCATTTAAACCTGCGTTACAGCTAACCCACTTTGGTTAAAGATCTCCTTATCAGCCACCATGTTTATCTACTTAAGCAAGAAGGTGAGTCCTAAAAACACAAGCATCCCTGTCAAACGTGGCACATACGTTAGCATTCATCGAGCCTGCATATATCTGTATGCCTGCTCATACTATGTTATCTGCAAACACTTTATTATAGATCGCCATCCCCAACAATATAAATCTGAAATGTGTGTCCTGGAATAAAGATCAAGGCTTTATCGCATGCGGCGGGGATGATGGCCTCCTTAGAGTTCTCAAACTTGAGACTCAGTCTGGTGAGTATGAGAGGGATCGGTAGAAACTGTAAAATGCCAGATTGTAAGGATTTGTGTGAGGAGCAAATGTACACGTTAAGAAGAAAATGTTCTCTTCACACAAACATTCTTTCGAAAATCTAAAAATCAACGTAATATTCGTAATATATTCATGATTCAAATTGAGAAACAAATTTTTTTGCAGCATATATTGCTGTATTTATGGAATAAAGTAATTTTAGGCAAGCAAATAGGTTAGTTTAAATGACACAGCACAAGCTGTTTTGAGGACTAATCCATAGAGTAGCTCTGTTTTTAAATTCCAATCTAAGCTTTTACATAATGTCCATGTGGTTCAGATTTCATGGCTTGATAAAGGGTAGGTTGTAAATAAAGTAATCTTTATAAAATGGTAATACTCTTGTTAGCTTGGTACCTCACAATTCATTGTGAAACTGGTACTGCAAGTGCCTTGCCCTTGTGGCATAAATCATCCTATTATTGTATGTTTTAGCCCCTTACGTGTTAGTGGTTTTGTTTTCCCTATATGGGACTCATTTTAACCCTCTTGATGTCTTTAATTATATTATTATTATGAATTATGCCACCAGAGGGCCCCATCTGATTGTGTATCATTTAGTGTGTTTTTTAATTGTCATTGCTGTGTGTATTTATTTATTTATTTATTTATTTATTTATTATTTATTTATTTATGTAATTGTTTGTTTTTTGTGCCTTTTAACCCTCCTATTGTCCTTGGGTTTCAAACTCACATCTTGTTGTGTCAGCATTGCACATCATATGTCTGTGTAAACTGTAGAATTAGGATTAGCGCCTTCTATCTGCCACAAAGAGCTAGTGTTTTGGGTAATTTTGACCCGGAGGACAAATGAGGGTTAAGGTCATACTGGCATTCATGTTATGTCATTGTCATCACTTACACGGTCGATAGGCTATTTCAACCTATTTACCGCTCTGTGGCAATGTGTTCTTCACAGATGACGGCAAACTTAAAGGACTTGCTGCACCCAGTAATCTGTCTATGAACCAGACTCTTGAGGGTCATAGTGGTAAGTGTTACAGTTAACAATTGGTCTTTTGTAATAGTTTGCTTGCCTTGGATATTATTTGAAAGTCAGCTAGCCTGGTAAGACCCTTTTGATTTAGCAAGGTTTATAAATAATATGAAATCTCTCTGGACAGCAGGGGTAACTTAAATAAACTTTTATTCATAGTTATTATCAAATTACTGCTGAAGCTGCATATATTTACAATAAATGAATCGTCCTGCTTTAATGGACAATACAGTTTTCCATAAAGCACAGTAGTGTTATTAAGCTTCAGTGTTTCAATTTACTGTACATAAACATACAGTATACACAACCTAAATGTCACTACACACACAGGTGCAGTACAGGTTGTAACATGGAACGAACAATACCAAAAGCTGACGACCAGCGACCAGAATGGACTAATCATCGTCTGGATGCTCTACAAAGGTACAATTCATGTGGTGGAATTAAATACAGTAGTCATATTTCAAAAACATTAGGCCAAAGAGGTCATTTGATATTCCACTGCTCACTTTTCCAAGGCTCCTGGTATGAGGAGATGATCAACAACAGAAACAAATCTGTGGTGAGGAGCATGAGTTGGAATGCAGACGGTCAGAAGATTTGTATTGTATACGAAGATGGGGCTGTTATTGTGGGATCTGTTGACGGTACAGTATCCTTTGGAGTACAGTCTTTTCCAAATGTAGTTCATAGGCAGAATAAGAATTTTGTTTCAGTCACCATAAAATCATAGTACATGCACACAATCACGTACTCTACATTTCCCCATTAGTCTCAATTGTTGTGTGCATGTTACCAGAGATTTACCTTTGCTTAGATCTGGCCCCAGCCGCCAGATACAGTACTCCTTTAAGAAGGATTTTTCAGATCCCATATTTAGCCAAAGACCTTCAGTATTTCATCATGTTGTTCCATGAACAATGCGGCCTTGGTGTAATATGGGACTTGTTACTGTAGGTAACCGGATTTGGGGGAAGGAGCTAAAGGGAATTCAGCTTGCTCATGTGGCATGGTCTCCAGACAGCAAGATCCTCCTCTTTGGCATGGCCAGTGGGGAAGTGCATATCTATGACAATCAAGGAAACTTTATAGTAAGTGTGTTTAACCATATCATGTACTGTATAACATATAATAACAAATACAGTTCAGTATGGTTGTTGCCTGTTAGCGATTGTTGTCACTGACAGTGAAACTAAAAGATTAAACAACATTACAGATGAAAATGAACATCAGCTGTTTGAGTAATGTGACTGGAGCCGTCAGCATTGCAGGGATCCACTGGTACCCAGGCACGGAGGGCTACATTGAACCAGAATGCCCCTGTCTGGCCATCTGTTTTGACAACGGAAGATGCCAGATCATGCGCTATGAGAATGACGACAGTACGTAAATAAGCAACCAGCGCTGCATGGATGTTTCCCATTTGAAAATCAAATATGAACGTTTACTGTTGTCTCTGCTGCCGTCGCTCCCCAGACCCAGTGTACATAGACACTTTGATGAATGTGGTGAGCATCCAGTGGAACCAGTGTGGCAGTGTGCTGGCAGTGGCCGGTTCTCTGCGAGCATCCAGTTTGGATAAAGAGTTCAATGTGGTGCAGTTCTACACACCGTTTGGAGAGGTGAGGCCACTGTTCTGCTTTCCTTTGAACCCAGTGATGTCCTCCGGGTCAAAATGACCCAAATCTTTAGCTCTTTGTGGCAGACAGAAGGTGCTAAACCTAATTATACAGCTTACACAGACATATGATGTGCACTGCTGGCACAACAAGGTGTGTGTTTCAAACCTGAGGACAACAGGAGGGTTAAAAGGCACACAAAAACAACACAAATACATAAAATAAATTATTACTAAAGAAATAAATAGACACAGCAATGCCAATAAAAAGAACCATACAATCATACACATTCAGATGGCGCCATCTGGTGGGTCAAGATGGTATTGTAAGGGCATCACAAGGGTTAACAGAGTAACACCTACTGTGTAGGCGACCAGGTGGTTCCATATTTAGAAGATAGTTGGTGTCCTTCTCTGTTCAAATCAAGTATCTAATGAATAATAGAAGTAGTAAAAGCAACTCATAATTATGTATTACACTCTTCACATTTTGCTCTCTGGCCAGCATCAAAGAACTCTGAAAGTACCTGGCAAGCAGATGACAGCGGTTGCCTGGGAAGGGGGAGGCCTTCGTATCAGTCTAGCAGTAGACTCCTACATTTACTTTGCCAACATAAGACCAGATTACAAGGTAAATGCTAACAGTTATACATATATATATTTATAATACACATAAAATTCCTAACCTGTATGATATGATAAAATTATAAATAATATTAATACTGTAAATATTATTTCACTGACCCCCACTAAAAGCATCTTGGGACATGTTGTGAGTTCGCAACCCTCAGTTTGACGACCTTTGTTGTAAAAAGCCCTCTTCCAAGTGCCTTGCCCCCCAAAAATCACCTCGTCTCCCTGGTGTTCTGCAGTGGGGCTACTGCTCCAGTACGGTGGTCTACGCCTACACAAAGCCAGAGCGGCATGACTACTGCGTGGTGTTCTGGGACACCAAGAACAACGAGAAGTTCATCAAATATGTTAAAAGCCTGATCTCCATCACCACCACGGGGGACCTCTGCATCCTGGCCACCAAGGCAGATGATACCCAGCCTCAGGTACACACGCACACACACACACACGCACACACACACACACACACACACACAGACACTAGTGTGACTCTTCTGGTGAGGGGCTGCACCAGCTGTTATTACATACTGTATGTTGTAAAGTTAAAGTTTACACTTTGCAGTACAGTAGTGTGTACAAATAGGTTAGTGCTAACTTTTCAACCGGCCCTCTTGCCATCGCACACAAGGATAACAAAAACACCTGTGTAGTATACTGGCAGTGCCGCTTTAGACTCATAAAGACACTGTAATGTATGGACACAGTGACCATACAAATTATTCTCTGCATGTTTTGCATCCTGTCTTCATAATACATTGCTCCAAAGGAGGAAGCTGAGGTAGAGTCTGGGAGTCATGCAATGGTAATGTACAAATACACTACATTCAAATCATACCCATTATGAAAACCCTTTTGTATAGGCTTTTTCATTTGGAATAACACTGCTTTAATGTGTTTTTCAGTATGTGCTGGTTCTATGTAACTCCATAGGGACTCCACTGGATTCAAAGTACATTGACATCGGTAAGATTTCAAATGCATAAAGGAGAGATACTGTATACTGTACATGTACGACTGAAGCTACCCTTACCAAACATGTACCTTCCTTGGTAAGGTAGTCAAGTAAATATGCCAGCCACTCCTTAGATATTTAGAGCTGAGCTCTGCAACAGTCAAGCCTGTACTTTGATCAAGGAGAGAGACCTTATGCCAAAACGTCGGTGTGTTCTTGTAAGCCACCTCCACGGTGTTTCAGCCGGTCGACAGACAGAGTTGGGAGGGAGGTTGTCGTCTGGGGTTCCCAACCTCCACAATTAAAGCTTTCATGGGCCCACCACATCCTACAGTAAATAGACACAGAGTGCTGGGCATCTCACAGACATTCTGCATTCCATTTCTGCATGACACAACGGACCTACTGGTGAAATGTTTGCTCTGGACCACAGGCAAAGAAAGTTGAGAGCTGTAGATCTGTGGGGAATCATGGTCTCAAGGGCTCCTGTATTCAGAGCACAGAGTCAGTGCAGATATTTTGGACGGCATCTCTTGTGGTTTTCGTACCCGGGCCATTCATAGGTTTCCCTTACGTGGAGATGGGTAAACAGTGACTCAGGACAAATAGGACAATTTCATCACATTCCTCCAAAGTGCTGATTCCAGAAATACTGTACAATTGTGTACAGTGTTCAGAATCAGGAAGTCTTTGCTGCTTGAAACTAAAATGTTGGCTTTCCTCTACATCTTCACCATGTTAGAGCCTCTGTTTGTCACCATGACCAAGACACATGTGATCGCTGCATCGAAAGAGGCCTTCTATATGTGGCAGTACCGCGTGGCAAAGAAACTAACTGCTCTGGAGATCAACCAAGTCACCAGAACAAGGAAGGAGGGAAGAGAGAGGTAAGCAGGTCATGGAAAGTTACACAAGGATAAGATATCCATTTGGCTGGTTTTCTCCAGTAAAAAGGTGGAGTCAATGTTTCCCCTATGGTCTCTTTACTTACCATTTCAGTGTGGGGTGTTTGCATTGACAGTAACATGAAAAAGGCTTATTCACAACATTAAATAAAATAGCAGGGATGTTCCAGACAGGGCAACTCTAGGCAAGAGTGATCTGCCAGCACTGTCTCTATATCTCTAATGCATATTGCCCTTTCTCATCTGGTGTTTTCTAGAGTTTATCATATTGACAGCTCTCCATCAGGTGCAGGTGCCAATGAAGGTGGTCTGGACTTTGCAAAAGCCTTCACAGTGAGTGAGAGATAGAGAAAGTGACTGTCTGTAAATCACTTTAAATCTGCTCAACTGTTGCAGATTTTATCTGAAGTCTCTCACAGTTTCTCTCCCGATTCTGTTACAGGCAACACGAGACCCAATATGTTGCATTACAGCAACAGATAAGACTCTGATTGTGGTGCGTACTTTAGCTGTCTTTTGTTATGGTTCAGTTATGGTTCAGTGGTGTAGGTTATGGCTCAGAAAGTGAGCTGTTTCTCAAACGTTATACCTGTGTGTGTGCGTGTGTGTGTGCGTGTGTGTGTAGGGCCGTGAGTCGGGTATCATTCACAGATACAGCCTTCCTAGTGTTGTCCTGGTCCAGAAGTACACATTGAACAACAGAGCTCATCACCTCTCCTTAAACTGCAACTCCAGGCAAGAATTGATTGAGAAGAGATTATAATTATCTCAGTAATTACTGAGACAATAATATTATAATTATATTAAAGACCAATCACGCAATGATGTTTCCCTTGGGTTTTAGAAAAGCCTTTTGAGATTATTCATCTATTTCTTTTTTCTCAGAAGGAATACATGGAACAATAATGGGAAAGATACAGAAACATGTAAATGGATAAAAAATATAGAATGAAAAATCTACAAAATAACAAGTCAATTTATCAAGATTTATGAATTCTCTATTTACAGAGATTCTCTATTTCTGTGTTTCCATGAATGAGAGAAACATATTAACAAAGAAGCATTTATCTTCAGCCGTCTGGCCACCATTGACATATCTGGGGTGCTGACCCTTCTGGACCTGGAGACACGTGGCTCGTCTGCAGACAGCTCTGGGAGCCAGGCTGCCTCCGGTGATCCATCCAAGTTTGAGCGCAAGGATGTCTGGGACATGAAGTGGGCCAATGACAACCCTGACCTGTTTTCCATGATGGAGAAAACCAGGATGTATGTCTTCAGAAACTTGGATCCAGAGGTGACTGACAAAAACCAGTGTGTTTTTTGTTAGAAATGAATGTGGGATTACTGTTGGACTAATCACACATTTATTTGACCCTTGAAACCAGGAACCCATTCAGACATCTGGCTACATTTGCAATTTTGAGGACCTGGAAATCAAATCTGTGCTGCTTGATGAAATCATGAAGGTAATTAAGAAATGGGTACTCACCAAGTACCCACAAGTAAAAATGTACTGTATAAAGAGTCCAAAATACATGTCATGGATCTATAGTTAGGGGAACAAAAGCTCATATCTGTATATTTAAACCAAACCACCAACCAAATTACAACAAAATCCTTTTATTTATTTATTTTAGATGGCAATGAAATTTAAAGTTCTATTAATCGTAACACAAATCAACACTTGGCATGCTACGGTAGTTGTAACTGTATTGCATCCATAAATGTGTTCCTGGCTGTGTAACAATATTACATGTATATTACATACTGTATATCCCAGAGAGATTTAATGAAGTCCTGTGACGAAGCACTCAACTTTAAGGGGTTTGTCTTACAGGAACCAGAGAAGCCTAACAAAGACTACCTCATCAATTTTGAGATCCGCTCCCTGAGAGACAGCCGTGCCCTGATTGAGAAAGTGGGCATTGAGGATGCATCGCAATTCATTGAAGATAATCCCCACCCTAGACTTTGGTAATGACACGCAGCGAATTCTGCAGGTTTTGCATCAAGTGTCTCTTGCTGTTATAGTCTGGTTCACACAGTCAGTAGCCCTGATCAATTCTGGTCATTTTCCTCTGACTGTACATCTGTTGGTGTGAAGGAATCCCTACAGTGGCGCCACAGAATATTCCACAATTACAGTAAGGCTTTGGAAGCAGCAGCCTGATTGATGCTGCTTGAAAGAGCTTTCTGGCTGCCGTGTCAGTTATCACAGCATCCCTCAAAATATGGTAGCATTTATCCATACCTGACGGTTGGCTGGTTTGCACTTGACGTGTCACAGTTTGAGACAGATGCTTTGCTTGCAAATGGTCTTTTGCTTAATCCCCCTGTTGTCCTTAATAATATCGTATTTGGCCACCTGTCGGTGCCAACTGACTGTGTATGAGTTTGTGTGTTTTTTAATTAGCATTGCAGTGTGTATTTATTTCTTTATTAATTATTTCTTTATGTATTTAAGTTGTTTTTTGTGCCTTTTAACCCTGTTGTTGTCCTCTGGTTTCAAAGTCACATCTTGTTGTGTCAGCAGTGCACATCATATGTGTGTGTAAGCTGTAGAATTAGGTTTAGCGCCTTCTATCTGCTACAAAGAGGTAGTGACTTGGTTCATTTTGACCCGGAGGACATCACAAGGGTTAAAATCATTTCATGGCAAAGTGTTTGTTGTAATCCAATATTAGAAAGGAGAAAAAAATACAGTATATACTGTGATGTACACTATACCTAAGCTTTACATGGAGGACCTCCTCTAATTTATATATTTAAGAAATTAGCTTCACAATGATTTTAGATGTACTGTACATTTAAGGCTTTAATTGATGATGTGATATTGTATGCACACTATACAATATACATACAATATGATTAAATACTATATAAAACTAGTGGTAGCAGCTAACTAACCCATCTCACCATTGCTTGCAGGCGTTTGCTTGCTGAGGCTGCCCTGCAGAAGCTGGACCTGAAGACAGCCGAGCAGGCCTTCGTCCGCTGTAAAGACTACCAGGGCATTGAGTTTGTCAAGCGGCTGGGCAACCTGCAGAGTGAGGCCATGAAACAGGCTGAGGTGGCAGCTTATTTCAGTCGCTTTGAGGAAGCCGAGCGAATGTATCTAGACATGGATCGCAGGTACGCATAGTCATGCCGGTAACTAACGTATCTGTTTTGTGTGTGGACATAGCCGTAATAACTTCCCCCAGCCTCAATCCTCTCTCTCTCTCTCTGTCTCTCTCTCTGTCTCTGTCTCTCTGTCTCTGTCTCTCTCTCTCTCTCTCTCTCTCATTAGGGACCTTGCAATAAGCCTCAGAATCAAGCTCGGGGACTGGTTCCGCGTGCTCCAGCTACTTAAGACAGGCTCTGGGGATAGTGATGATGCTCTGCTAGAGCAGGCTTATAATGCCATCGGCGACTACTTTGCCGACAGACAGTTGTGGTATGTAAATCTGTGCTCCTCCATTCTGATAAGGGAAGATAATATTTCACCCTATAGGGGATAGAAGTTAGCCTGGTGTATCCAGAGCCAAAAATGTACTTTGTGAATAGGGTCTGGACATGATCCATTGTTGAATGTTTATTGTCTTTGCTTTCTAATGGGCATAGACCTCAGGTTACTTTTGAAACTATTGGAGCAGCCTTCATCTAGTCTGTGTTGCTACAACCTGTTTTTAACTCTAACCACCATTTCAAAATAAATGCTTGACTATACCGTCATTGCACATAGCCACCCCCACAGTCACTGATTGGTCCACCATCCAGGTGGCTGTACAAATGCTCAAGCGACCAGGGTTTCCAGACTATAATCAGCCAATTTTGAGTTGAGAGCAATTAGTCAGGCAGAGCCAGGCTACAAAGAAGTAGAAAAGGAGTACAGATATAATACTGATAATCCTGTCTTTAAAAGATAATTAAGGACTGGTACTAAGGTTAATTACGGAAGACGGGTGTTTTCATTTCAAATGTAGATGTCATGGGTTTTTTTCAGTTGCGGTAATAGTTTTATTTTATTCTCCCGCTGTTTTTTCTACAGTATATTATTGTACCTTGAGGTTGCTTTACATATACAGTTCATGTACTTTCTTGGTCTAAACTTTTTTTTCCATGTTGCTTAAATCATGACCTCCACATTACAGTTAATTACATAGCAGTATATGTCACAAAACACCAGACAACAAGGAATAAAATTCAGTCGCCGTCTCCCCCCCCCTCCCGCTGACTTGGTCCAATTCCCCTGCTCTGTTCTCCCCTACCCCATTGGTCCTGGCTCAGCCCCTGGAGGTTGGTCAGACCCGGTCGTCGCTGGCGTTCCTACTGAGGAAGCATGGCGCCGATGTCACTCCCCGGAATGCATGAAGTGGTCGAGGTGGTCCTGGCTCTCCGTCTGGGACGTTAGTTGTCCACACTCCTCCGTGGTGCTCCCGCGATCCTACGGTCAGCTCATTCAACGCCTGTCAGCTCCGGCCTTTGTTAAGCGCTGCGGCGCCACACGCTGCTCGGCTGGGCTCTCTCGGCCCGGCTTTTCCCTCCCGGTTCTCTCAGTCTGGTCGTCACTCGTCCGGCTCTCTCCACCCGGCCGATTTTGCTCCCGGTTTTCTTGACCCGGTTCTCTCCCTTCTCCCTCCTCCCTCCGCCTCCGACTTAAAAAGAGTTATGCAACAACAAAACGACAAAACAAAAACACCAGGGTCCTGCTCTAGCCCCTGATGGCCAGCCCAACCCCCGTGTCCTCAGGTGTGCCTCATTACACTCATTAAGACAACACATATTCAACCCCCAGCCATACAAAAGAAGAATCTTCCTACATTAAACAAAACATACAAAGCCAAAAAAATCAATCAAAGCCTGCGGTTATGTAACATGCTGTGTTCAAAATGTTATCACTGAAATATATAGATAAGTGTGTAGTGTTTTATATAGATAAGAATCAATTCATTCTGGCTACAGGGTGAATGCAGTGCAGTACTACCTTCAAGGGCGCAACCAAGAGAGGTTGGCAGAGTGTTACTACATGCTAGAGGACTATGACGGCCTAGAGAGGCTGACCAGCACCCTACCAGAGAATCACAAACTGCTACAGGTGAGTTAGCAAATAGTCTTTATTGTTGGGCCTCCTCTAAGTATAGTATGTTTGTCTATATCTGCCTACCTGCCTGTCTCACCTATTCTTTTGTTGGTTTTATTGGTCTACTCTTGGCAGGACATTGGCCAGATGTTTGCCACCGTGGGTATGTGTGAGCAGGCTGTGAGTGCCTACCTGAGGTGTAACCAGCCCAAAGCTGCGGTCGACACCTGTGTCCAACTAAACCAGGTGGGCGACATCCCTTCAATTGTGATTTGCTGTGCTCTGGCCTCCTAACTACAATTACATAGCAGTGTTGTGTTTACTAATGTTTAGGTTAACATTTGTATCCTTGTTAGCTTTATACAATATGTATGTTTGAAATAGAGAAGATAAGATATAAATACACAGCGCAAACATAATTCTGTCCAAATGATGCTACTTATTGGTCTTTGAAAAGTGTCTTGTTCCCAGCTGGTACTATTACATACCAGTACCACTGTAATCAGCCCACTGTAATGGCCTTAATAACATCCCTACATGCAGTTTGTCATGCTGAGATTATGTGGTGCTTTTCGACAACAAAATGAAAGGGATGCATTGTATAGCTGTCACCTAAATTGTGGACCTTTCTGCAAAACCTTCCTGTTAACCTTTTAAACAACATAAATCCACTGTCAATTTGAGACTCATAAAAATCTTCTCATGCCATCAAAATGTTGTGCTTCATCAGTAGCATGACACCGTTGACATTTTCAAAAAACTCAGCTCAGGGGTCTTTTAGATTTCGCTTATTAATTTAATGTTATTGTCTCACTCTTGCAGTGGAACAAAGCGGTGGAGTTGGCCAAGAACCACAATATGAAAGAGATCAAATCTCTTCTTGCTAAGTACGCATCACATCTGCTTGAGAAGAACAAAACTTTGGAGGCTGTGGAGTTGTATCGGAAAGCCCACCATTTTCTTGAAGCAGCCAAACTCATGTTTAAGGTAGACACACTATAGCATTAACATTAATTTAAAACAGAGAACTTTGAATGTTAATATCGATAACGTGTCCACAAAATATAGTTTTTACTTTTACTCTACTGGCACGTGCATGAACTAATTGAAACAAAAATATTTCCAAAATGCTGGCTCTATGCAAATTATGCACTGCTACTTGTACTTGCTTTACTTGTACAAACATTCATGAACTAGAAATATGAATGTTTTTCAGATAGCAGATGATGAGGCCAAGAAGAGGGCAAGGCCATTGAGGGTGAAGAAGCTGTATGTGTTGGCAGCCCTCCTGGTTGAAAACCACCACGGGCAGGTGAAGACATCACAACAGGGCAAAGCCAAAGGGAAAACTTCAGAGGTGGGTAGAGTCATAAATGTTCCACAAATGATTTTAGCAATTAGAATGTGTACACTGAAAATCACTGACTACTACCTCTCCTCTCTAAAAAAGGGTTTGTAAAACAGTAAAATAGATCCTTCTTTCTAAATGATCTGAGGTAACACCTTTACAGATTAGATACTGTGATTATTGTTGAAAATAACATTTACAGAGTTGAGACATGGAGGTGCGTCAAACTTGCATGTAAAAATGTAAACTACAACTGTGGATCTTACTTTCTGCCACTAGGGGTCAGCCCAGTCCCATGATGTCTTGAAGGATTGAAAACGCTAGTCATCACCACTTTATCAAAATAACTGTGAAATAGTTTGGTCAGATGGCTAGCCAAATGCATGTTGCATGTTGTGTATGTAGGCAACACATGCACTTGCTGGGCTCCTTGAGGAGAATGTGACTACTCTAGACAACCGGCTTTTGGACAATGCCTGGCGTGGTGCAGAGGCCTACCACTTCTTCCTGCTGGCTCAGAGGCAGCTGTATGGAGGCCACACAGAAAGTGCAATGCGGACAGGTACGCAAACCCCAGAGACTTTCTGCCGTTAATAATTCACACAGTGACATTGCCTTTCCAAGGTCTGAAGAAGCCCTCTTGTGTTTTAAAAAAAACTTCTTGTACATGGGTGTTTATTTGTATTTGCTGACATGCAGTATATGTCAAGCATGACCTAAATTATTGTTAGAATTGAAGTGACTATGGTTGTCAGGTGACTTATGTTGTTTTGTTATACTGTATTATTCTATTACATGTATATATTTAATAATGCTATTAATAGGAAACCATTGAATACATTTGCTTAGTTTGTCTACATGTCCAGCTGCTGTAGCTGGTAAGTGATTGTGAAATGGCTATTTTTAAAAACATCTAAAGCCATGATGGATGGATAATCTACTGTATGAAAATAAACCACAGTAGCGTAAAAAACAGTAACTTGCACTGTTACTCCGTGTGAACAGCCCTGCACCTCCGTGACTATGAAGATATTATCCCAGCTGTGGAGATCTACTCCTTGCTGGCCATTTGCTCCGCAGCCAACCATGCCTTCAGCACCTGCTCGCGGGCTTTCATCAAGCTGGAGTCCCTGGAGAGCTTGGAGCCGGAGCAGAGGCAGCTGTACGAGGACCTGGCCCTGGAGATCTTCACCAAACACACTCCCAAAGACAACCGCATGGTGGAACTGGACAGCACAGAAGAAAGGTGAGAGCTTGAGAGCTAGACGGAAACTGACACTATTAACACCAACATTTTATTAATTTCGACAATAAAATAAACATTGTAACAGGTTACATGCACACAGGTCACAATAACCTGGAACTGATATGTTGCATGTAGGGCTTATAACCAAGGCTAATTTGGTTAGACCTTTCAGTCATTTAATATCATCAATAATAATAGACATAGCAAGAATAAAGTATAGTTGATGATTGATCCTGTTATTTTACAGCTGTCATGGTTATTTCTGGTAGATTTGATTCATCATAAATCCTGTGCACTTATTTGATAATGTTCTTCTTTTTGTTCAGCTCGGAGGGAAGGTCACCAACCTGTACTGTGACAGGCCGGGCAATACCAGAGTACCAGCTGTGGAGCTGCAGTGTGTGTAAACACTGTGCCCTGGAGCAGGAAATCGGCAGCTATAGGTTCTGTCCACTGTGTCACAGTTCTGTGGTTTAAAGCACCAATCAGCCTCACTCATAACTGAACTCTACCAATTACATTTCATCTGCATTTATGTCATGTACCATACAATGTTAAGTATATTCATATGATGTTGAAAGATTGTATGTCTTTTTTTTGTTAATGTGTAGATTAAATGTTTTAATTACCTTCAACCTTTACTGCACTGTGTATAGACTGTATATAGAGTAAACATACACATGTGGAGTCATTTGGACCGATCTGCCCCCTGGTGGCCAGAAATGTTCATTACCGGTATTCCTTAAAAGCAGGTAGGAAATACTGCAGCTTTGTCAATGATTTCCTAAAATGTTAAAGTTCTAAAACACTCAACATGATTTGAATGTATATCAATTGATATGAATGGATGTATGGAAAGGATGTATGTTTTGTTTATTCTGTCATAAAGCTATGAAATTAGTTGCTGAAATGTGACCAGGACCCAGTGGAAAAACATTAAATATTTAAACATTCAAATACGTAAATAAACAAACTTTTTAGAGTGGAGACGATTATATTTCCTGATCAGTACTATATCAGAAGAAATTGTTTTACCTACAGTGACGTTTCAGGTGCAGGGACAGACTCCAGCAACGGATATGCAACACCAGTGTGTGTTTAAAAAAAAGAATACAAATACAAACTCAGCTGGAAATAGGATAGGTATTATTAAATAATATTTGACTCAAACCTATTACAGTTTGTTATGATTTTAAGATCAGAAGACAGCATACTTTGTCTGAAAAACATTTTCAGTCTGAAACTTCCTGAGAAACTATATATTTACTTGTTCAGTAGCCATACAGTTTACCAGCAGATTAACTAGGGCTAGTCCATTCTTGTTTTACATTACTAACAAAGAAAAACATTTTTCCCATGCAAGACTAGATAGATCAAAGCTTTGTCTTTAAATTATATTATCATTTGTATCTTTTTCAGGCTTAGACCTATGCCATAACCCTAAAATATACTGTATTTTTCCTTTTAAACTATTGGAATTTACAGATCATGTATAGGCATATGCTAATGTAATAGGCCTGTTATGGAAATAAGCAGAACGACTACAAAGGTAGATTACTAATAATAGTCAAGCTCTGATGAGTTGGAGATGTATATAATCGAGTCAAATGAGTGACTGAAGCTTCAGATCATATGCCTGACACATGTTTAAACTGTAAATATTTATTTAGCCTCTAAGCCTACGTGACATGTTTTGTTTTCTACCAGATGACAACAGGGTAACTGTATAGACATTTGAAATGCAATAGCGTGCATTGTCTTCATCGATTTTACAAGTTGCGTGCAGTTGCGATGAAGCCCACAGACTTGACCGGTGCCTTTGGCACAGATGAATGGTTCAAGTTCAGACGTCAGAGAAAATACGCGGGTGCACAACGTAGGTGCAGCAAACGCATTACAGAAAACCAGCAAACAAGAACACACGAATTCACAAAAGGAAGGTAGGCTATATGGGTTTCTTAAGTTGGCATGTAGCGTAGATCAATTTGATGTAAACTGCCTTCAAGTTTAAAATATTGTAAGATGTTTTCTCGTAATTAGAAAATAATGTTTAGCAACATCAACATTAATTTAATATTATTTTTTAATATTTATCATTTTGTTACTTTTATCTTCATGCTTTAATCCCGGTGATGCTTGGATAGGCTATACAGCATAGTACCCTGACAATTGTTTGGCCAGAATCTGACCTTGACAATGTAGGCAACAGTATTAAAAACAGTTTGGTTATAATCTATTTTATTTAACTGTAAATTCCAAGTAGGCCTTGTATAAATACTTTTTTATTTATTATTGATAATTTCTTTATTATTATTTAGAAACACTGAAAAACATGTTTATGAGTTTATGATAGGCACACAAAGGTGTAGACCTACTAACTTAGCCTGCATGTATTTTTGTGCAGGTATAAAGCTTTCAAAAGTGTCTAAAAGAATTAAACCATCACAGAACCGGGGACAGCTGCACACATCCTGAAGGACTGTCTACCATGTATGGACAAGTTCTCCACAGGCATGGTCCTGATGACTGTTTCATTAACATCAACGTGGGGGGCTTCAGACAGCAACTGCAGCACAACCTTCTCAAACGCTTCCCACAGACACGCCTCGGACGTCTCCTGTGCTGCAGATCCAAAGAGGCAGTCCTGGAGCTCTGCGATGACTTCTCTCCCTCCGAAATGGAGTACTATTTCGACCGCAGCCCGCGCCTTTTCTCTTACGTCCTCAACTTCTACCTCACTGGCAAATTACACCTGGTGGAGGGATCGTGCTTTGTCTCGTTTACTCAAGAGATAGAGTACTGGGGCATCGAGGAGCCCCACCTAGACACCTGCTGCAGCAACAGGTTTATGGAACTGAAGGAGTTTGCGGAGGATTTGGATTGGAAGCAGCCGGAGCTCCGGAGCTCAGGCTCGTCCGTGGGGGAGCTTTCTGTACAGGACATGGCCCTGGACATGTCTGAGGGGTCTTGGTGCGGAGAGGTCCGCAGGAGTGTTTGGCTGCGGCTTGAGAACCCAGGATACTCACCTGCAGCTAAGATGGTGGCTCTGGCGTCCCTTAGCGTGGCGGTTGTCTCCATTGTGGCCATGTGTATCCACAGCATGCCGGAGTTTCACCACATGGACGTAAACGACAAGGAAATGGAAGACCCGGTGTTGACCGTCTTCGAGAACGCCTGTGTACTCTGGTTCTCCGTGGAGTTTCTGATCCGCTTGGCTGTGGCACCGTCAGTCAAGACGTTTGTGTGCAGCCCACTGAACATTGTTGACTTTATCTCCGTTGTGCCCTTCTACGCCACTTTAGCGGTGGAGGTGATGGACAGGGGTGAGAGCACAGACCTGGAGAAGGTTGGCAAGGTGATGCAGGTGTTGAGGTTGATGCGCGTGCTCCGCATCTTTAAGCTGGCGCGCCATTCAGTGGGGCTTCGATCCCTAGGGGCAACACTGAGACACAGCTCCCATGAGGTAGGCCTTCTCATCCTCTTCTTGTCTGTTGGCATGTGCATCTTCTCCGTGCTCATCTACTTTGTGGAGCAGGAGTCCCAAGAGTCAGAGCTGCAGACCATCCCCATTGGCTGGTGGTGGGCCACCATTAGCATGACTACAGTGGGCTATGGAGACACCTGCCCTGTTACACCAGCTGGGAAGGTAGTTGGAACCCTGTGTATTGTGTGCGGGCTGCTTGTTGTGGCCCTCCCCGTTACAAACATCTTCAACAAGTTTTCAAAGTTTTATCAGAAGCATACAGCAAGAGATGCAATGTATATGCAATAATCTAGACTCTACCCATGAGTAATCTTACTGAATTGGAAATACATAAGCAAGAGGCATATAAGCAGCAGATACAATGTTATTAGAGATATTCCAGTGGCTACCTACAGTATACTGAGTTTGCTACAGGATATGCTATGCCCTAGTCAGCCTTTCCCATCCTTTTCTGAAGGGCAGCAGTGCTCCTTCATGTCTTTGTCAGATATTAGTGTGTGGATACAAAGGTATATCTTTAAAGTCATAGTCAGCTTACCTTATAGTTATATATATTACTATATTAATATTTACTATGATGTATTGTGCCTTTAACAATGCTATGCACAGAAGCCTGGGCCATTGCAAGTACAAACTGAGTTGTTTTGTGTTTATAAATGTACATTTAATTTAAATTTAACCCTCGTAATGTACTCAAAAATATACAATTTGGCCACCAGGCGGCGCCATCTGATTGTGTATGATTTGTGTG
>JAODUG010027103.1:0-19822 GCA_027564795.1 Aphredoderus sayanus
CAGTAGCTTAGCGGAGCTGAGATGAACAGTAGCAAACTTTTGATTGACAGGGAGCGGCATAACCACGCCCTCATCAACCAGATTCTGGGCTATAGAACCAGGTTCGGTTCTATGGCCTACGCATGCGGAGCCCTGCGCCAACCCAACAGGATGAAAGCAGCCAAGGTAGGCATGTCTGCCCTGGGTACGATCGGTGATAGGCTGTGTCTACCTTGACCGCACGTCACTCAATGTAACTCATCCAATGTGCACAATATGCAAATAAAGCATCTAGGTTAATGAAAATATTATTTTTTAGGAAATGGATAGTAAATAACATGAGACATTTTTTTATTTGCGTAATTTATAACGTATATATTTGTGCTTTTCATACAGCAAATTACAATCATGTATTTTATAACAAAAACGTGGATTTACACTTACCGTCCAATCTCTGAACAAGTCCCCGAGTCTGCGGCCACTGCCGCTGTTATAAATTCTTTGTCTGGACATTGTCTCGAACACAGCACTGAAACACACAAGATTAGGCTTAGGCCTACTGCGATACAGATCGAAGTACAACGGCAACAGCTTGCCATTGCTGATAGTGTGATCTAGCTCTTAAGTCTCTTACAACTTCACTAATGTGATTGACTGACAAAAGAACTGTTGCCAGTGGCCTCATGAAGGGGCGGTCGTCGGTATATGAACTCCACCTTCTTATTTAGAGAGATGATCCAAGTTCACTCCGTCATCCGAAAAGCCTGAAACACGTTCTTAAACCTGTCCAGAGTGCTAATGCATCAGATCCGGATATATGCAGATTAAATCTATTTGGACAGCAATCCTTTGCATGGTTGTTTTCGCTCTCCTATGCAAACAATATGTGTGCTATGTTGGGGAAAGACAGGAGAATATGAAAAAAAACAATAATAAACATTTTTAAATATCAAATAGATTCAGTAGGTACAGTTCAGACGGTAAACATTTTCTTAAAGGGAACTGAGCAATTGTCACTTCCTTAAGCAGTGGTTAGTGGAAAGTATAAATGTTATTGATATGTTTTTCACAATTAAAATATCATAAATAAATAAGTCCCTCTCCGGGAACCATCATTTTATCGTGGTTGAGAGGTTTGTGTGCCCCCATGAAAAAAACATGAGAGTAAGACTCTCCAGATGGGCCCCTGTCTGGAGCCAGGCTAAGAGGGAGGGCTCATCGGCTAGCACCTGGTGGCCGGGTTTGTAACAGAGCCCGGTCGGGCACAGAAGCTACATTGCACCCTCCTCTCCATCTGGGCCCACCACTCCATCTGGGTAACGTTAGATTAATAGTAAAGGCATCGATTTAATGTTAACATCTTTCCAATGTTTAAATGTAGCTTGTTTAAAGTATGTTTTGCTGGATAGCTTCTTTCATTCTCACCAGAGGAGGGAGAAGGGTGAGGGGTGGGGTTTGTTTTGTTGTTTTGTTTTCATTGTGGATAGATTTGACAGTTTAAGCAGCACTAAAAACACTAAACAGGATTGTGGGGTAGACTGTCCAATCCTTCTGCTGAGTGTGGGGCTTTATTCTGCCCCATAGGAATCACTAAGTTCACCAGAAATCTAGATGTCCTGAAAGTCATCTCTCTTGTAAGGAGCCATTTCACAGGTTAGAGCAAGCGTTTGCTGTAGCTGTGGTTTCCTGTGTAGCTTCCTCTTCTTTCACTGCATTAGGAGCATCATTAACAGTGGTGAGGTTGTTGCTTGAGAGGAAAGCACTGTAACACTGCATCCTCACGGGGAGGTGGTTGACCAGATTTAACCTGATGTTTGGTGCACAAAATTTCAAAAGGGACTCTTTGGAAGTGAGTTTGTCAGCAAAAGAGGCAAAAGATTGAATAGCATGAAGGGAGGAAGGGAAGAGAGTAGGCAGTGCCATGATGAGCATCATGCTATGCAACTAGAGCAGAGAGGGTAGGGTGGGCAGCAATTAGGCACCCAGTTCTGGAGGGGTTTGTCAGAAAGGTCAGGTCTGGGAGAACATAGAGTCTACTGCAGCTCCACAGGTACAACGACATGTAGTGACATTAGGCATATAAACAACACTGTATGCCATACAGTGTATGGTATCTAAGCCAGCGAGCTGTGGAGAAATGACAAATGTGTGATCATTAAGTAGGAGAGAAACAACATGTGCCACCAACAGAGTGAGATTTTGTTATCCAACAAAATCTCTAGAGTCCATTAGCATAAATGGTCTTTGTTGTACTAACTGTACCTTGGAGAGACTATTTGTGACCTTCAGCAGCAATGTGTGTCAGCACAGCAATACAGTCGCATGTACACTGTTCCTTGGTCGGGCTGCAAAGGAGAATATTACAACACTAGTGTATTGGATTATTCCACAACAATGCCTTTCTGCGAAAGAGAGAAACACCGTACTGTCAATATGCAGGAGTGAGCACGCCAAAACATGGTTTGTAGTAATAGTTTCACCTGGAGGAATGGCTTGAAGGAGCTGAACACCCGCTCCTGGTCTGGACGGACCATAAGTTTCTGGCCTACATCCAATCGGCTAAACGTATGAACTCCCGGCAAGCCAGGTGGGCTCTCTTCTTCGGTCGATTCCGCTTCGCCATGTCCTACAGACCGGGATCTCGCACAACACCAAGCCAGATGCCCTGTCCCCATCCTACCTCCCAACTGCGTGGTCGCCGCCCTCACCTGGGAGATCGATACCAAGGTGCTAGAGGCCCAGAACCACCACCCTGATCCCGGCACTGGACCCCCAAGGCGGTTGTTCGTTCCGGACCCTGTCTGTTCCTCAGTGCTGGAGTGGGGCCACACTACTTGCCTAACTTGCCATCCCGGCATACGTCGCACCCACAAATTCCTATCCCTGTGCTTCTGGCGGCCCACTATGACTGAGGACATCCGGGCTTTTGTGGTGGCCTGCCCTGTGTGGGCCCGGAACAAGACCTCCACTACCCCCCGCTCCCGTCTGCTCTGGCCCTTGCCCATTCCACACCGCCCTTGGTCACACATCGCCCTGGATTTCGTAACCGGTCTTCCTCCATCCCAGGCCAACACATGCTCACCATGGTCGACCGGTTCTCCAAGGGTGTTTACTTCCTGGCGCTCCCCAAATTACCATCTGCTCGTGAGACTGGGGGACCACGTCTTCCGCCTCCACGGCCTGCCCCAAGACGTGGTGTCCGACCATGGACCACAGTTCAAGCCTGGCAGGCCTTCTGTTCCGCCCTGTCCTCCAGCTATCACCCACAGACCAACGGCCAAACTTAACGTGCCAACCAGGACATGGAGAGGGTCCTTCCTTGTTTGGCATCAGCCAATCCCACACCGTGGAGCACCATGCTCTCCTGGGTAGAGTATGCCCACAACACCCTCACCAGCTCCTCAACCGGCCTCTCCCCGCTCCAGTGCTCCCTGGGGTATCAGCCTCCATTGTTTTCCGGAACAGGAAGCAGAGATAGCGGTTGCCCTCCGTAGCAGCGCATATGCAATGCTGTCGTTGAACGTGGAAGCGGGCTCCGGCTTCCCTTCTTCTTTCCACCATGAGGATGAAAGCCCAAGCCAAACCCCGCCACACTCCTGCACCCGTGTATCATATAATCCAGGTCAGGACCCTCCTCCTCCACGGATGCTCGATGGCGATCCCATCTACACCTTTCACCGCCTGCTGGACGTCCGCCACCGGGGCGTGGCCTGCAATACCTGGTCGAGATTGGGAGGGCTACGGTCCGGAGTTGGATTTGCGACGCCACACTGATCAGGGACTTCCACTGTGATCATCCTGGCCGCCTTGGGCATCCGGGCCGTGCCCCTCGCCGGGGGGAAATAAGGGTACTGTCACGATTCGCGGCCGCACCAGCGCTGGACAGCTAGGGGGCCGCGAGATCAGTACCGGACAGCAACACTGCCACAGCTGCGGCCACTTGACGCACACACGTACAGTTTCCTTGCCCCCACTTCCTGGGCAGAGGTGTTAAGACGCTTTCCACCCTGCAGTTCGTCGTCATAATCGACTTGAGTGGGCAAATGCTCAGATTCGATGGTGTCTGACACTTTAAAGGTGTTCTTTTCACTTTGCACAGCCATTGTGAGAGAGTGAAGGACATGGTGGTCACACCAGATACTGATTTGGTTTCGGACTCCTCCAAAACAGTGAAACTGCACATTTTCTAAGGCACATCTGTGCAATACCTATGCTGTCTGATCAGCATCTTGATATGCCACACCTGTGAGGTGGATGGATCATCTCGGCAAAGGAGGTTTGTGAAAAATATTTGAGAGAAATATGCCTTTTGTGTAGCCTACATAGAGAAAGTCAGATCTTTGAGTTCAGCAAAAACAAAAGTGTTGCATTTATCATTTTGTTCAGTGTAGAAATGCTGGATTGCAAAACAGTAACCTCTTGCGCCCCTGCATCTTGTTTGTCTTTTCAATTTTTATTATTGAAATTACTGATTACTATTACTATTACTATTACTGATCACGTGAGCACCTGTTTCCTAACGATTGTCACAATCATTAGGAAATAAACTTTTGTGGTTCCATTAGGGATGTCCCAATTATTGGTTTCTTGTGCATTGGCTTGGTAGTGGCAATACTATGATAGGCTACGTAGCCGACAGTACCCTACACTATTTAATATAAGGTAGTGATGGGAATCCGATTCCTTGTGAAGCATTTGAAACCTCTTCCGTATTGTACCGTATAAAGGACCGAAGCATCAGAGCGCTGTCAACTTGATGAACAGTGACATCTGGTGGTTGGAAGGAATTATAACTGTTTAAACCCGAGACTGTAGTCGACTGTAGAATATCAGAGTGCGCCTCACTGCGACCACCTTCAGTTAAATCCACAATAATTCAACTCAAACCTACGACCTTCTGGCTGAGAGACTTACCTAATACTATGGTATTCTTTTATAAGCCTTTTTTTGTTTGATTAATAGGGGGCAAGTAAACGGAATGTTTGGAGAATTGTAATGGGACGTAGGCAACAGTATCGTAAATTAAAAAAGAATTGATTGTGAAACATTACATTTATTTTATTTTATTTTTATTTTTTTATTGATTCACAGTAAAACAACGTCTACAGTGTTTGGTTTTAAATGGTTTCTTAGAATAAAAAAAGTTAACGATGTATTGGGGAAAAGAATCTTGCAAAGCGTGGTGCACAGAGGATGCTGCATTGGCCGAGCAGTCTGAATATTATGTTGCCAGTTCAAACAGGTGCCTATGCGTCCACCGATGGCAAAAACAGATGCTTTATTTTTCTAGCAAGAGCGAAACTAGATTGCAGCATTCGTGAACCGATGAAGCTATCGAATCATAGGTTCGAACAGGTGGAACCCGTTTTGCTCACTTTGATACCTTGAAAGTCATTAGTACGTGGTACTTGTCATTTGATACATGCTCCAACACACTGTGTCAACACAGTAGTCTGTCTCGTTAAAGGGAAGCAGGCTTCGAAGCCTCTGTATCTATCGATCTTCCCATCACATTGGGTATTGGTGCCTGTAATAATTAGCCTGCACTTGCACTGGATTTAATCTAGTGTTTTATGCATCTTCTCTATCTAGTCTATATGAATAATGACTTGTGCCAATTATAATTACAGTTGTAGGATATACATAAGCTAGGGTACTTATTTAGTTTTATAAATATTTATAATACCTTTCGGGAAATGTTTTATAAAGGAATGCATGTACAATTTGAACATAACGTTTCACTCAGACCTGAAACATCACTTGCGGGCGCAACATTCGCATGTTGCGTTGCATCTTGGGAAATTGAGTATATTGATAGTAAGACCAATCACAAGTAGATGAGCAAGCCATATCTACCAATAGCTCGCTGGGCCATTGAACCATACGGAAGAATGTGGATTCTCTCGTTGAGCTTTGTATAACAACATTCATTCTTTATTACTATCAGCTGATCGCAGTTTTTTATATTACAGCGATGTTTTGAGTCGCACGTCGTCGTTTTTACGGAAATCGTCAAGCGTGATCGTTTCAATTTGGACGCCTTTGTATATTTTTGGAGAAACCATGTTCGCAAGTCATGTCCATCAACCCATTGCACTGCAGTGGTGCAGCTTTCCCTGGGAGAAACACCTGTGTGCCTATGCTTTCTCTCCATTGGTTACACTAACGTCAGTTCAGTAGGTACAGTTGCAAACCTGTAGATGAAGCATCACATCAACGATACAATTTTGTGTAGACATCCATAAAATATTAGAGCCTGCAGGTGTGATCTATTTGTTATGTGTCGCTGCGGATTATATGGAATTCTGATTATTGCTTTGTGTTTATCTGTCCAATATATTACAAATGGATTCTGTTTATGCAGCCGTATGTAGGCCTGTGTAGGTGGGAACAGTGTCTGGTCTATGTCGAATTATGGGTGGTTATAATATGACCAGCTGGTTTAACGTTAGATGTTTTACTGACAAATGGTTGTAATAGCTAAGCTGCTTTGTAGCTCTTGTAGTTGTCAAAACAAAATTGGAGGATTTACCTGGAGCAGGCTTGCACATGTAGATAAGATAGGTAGGCATATAAGCCTACACACAGTTATGAACACTGTTGACGCATCTCAAAATTATATAATCACATTACATTCATGTTTAATTAGCAGACATAATGGCTTAAGTTGTCTGCATCTTAAAACCAGAGGATGACATGTGGGTAGATACAAATTCTGTCTTTGTTTTGTGTTGGTGTCTTAATATGGAAAAAATATGAATATCTGTATTAAATAAAGCTATGTGCCTATGACTCATGTTTTTGCACAGTGCAGGAGAACGGTTTTTGGAAAGCTGAATTACAAGTTGCCTTCAAAGTGTGTGTGCAGTGCAGTCACCGTGTGTGGGTGAGTTTCAGCAGGTATTTTATAGGTGGTGCATAGAGAATGAATAATGTTCTAACTGTTATAAGACCAGACATCTTTATATCATGATTTGATAAGTAATGCTAATATGTATAGCCTTACATAACTTCACTTCTGGCATTAAAATCAGTGTCTTCTTTCTTCGTGTCCATGCCTCACTGTCTCTCTCTCTCTCTCTCTCTCTCTCTCTCTCTCTCTCCCTCTCCCTTTTCCAGACAGCAGATACTGTAAGGTGCGGTGTCTGCCTGCATCTGTCTAAATGAACAAGAGAGATAGAGAGCAGCACAAATACCGCACAGCCAGACTCCTTGCAGGGAAAAGCTTCTCCCCTTCCCTGAGCGGTGAAATGCTAGAGGAGGACTGCGAGTGTGTCACATCACATCAGCAGTGTGTTTACAGTGGGAGCTCAGCTGACAATTGCCGCCTGGGACTCAACTCACCGACACTTTGTGTGTGCTTTTAAGATCTCTATACATCAGCTTCAAGCTTTAACAACAAAGGCTTATTAACTCTTCCTTCATCAGGGCCCCTCTCCCTCCCCCCTTCTCCCGCCCTTTCCCTCTCTGCCAGACTCAGCAGTCTGGGCAAGAGCCAAAATGGAGTGGTCACTGGAGAGGGTGAGGGAGATGGTGGCCGGCGGCATGCAGTCTATGAGAGAGTGCGAGGCCAGCGCATTTGGCACAGCCATGTGCCTGCTGGTGCTCTTTGTGTGGTATTGTTACCGGGTGGGCCGCGAGCACAGCTCCAGCCCCCTGCGCGGTCGCTACGGCGCGGAGCCCGGTCGCGTGGGTGGCGGCGGAGGGGCCCTGATTGGCTCAGAGGCCGGCGGCAGGGCCAAGGGCAGGCGGGCGTCCGCCGCGGAAGAGCAGAACGGCTTCGCGTACTGCCAGTCTTCTGAGTGCTTCCGCTGCACGCACAGCGGGGGGGAGGGTCTGAACCAGCGGCTGTACCACAGCCTGCAGGACTACGCCAAGCGCTACACCTGGTCCGGCATGGGCAGGGTGCACAAGGGGGTGCGCGACCAGGGCCGCCACCTTAGCAGCAGGCCGACCATCCAGAGACCGGAGGTGTTCTTCCTCCCTGACCTCCCCTCGGCTCCCTTCTTCTCCCGTGACGCACAGAAGCATGACGTGGAGCTGCTGGAGCGAAGCTTCCCCACCCTTCTGGCTGAGTTTGAGAACATCTACCACAACCCTCCGGCCCGCTCTGGCTCCTCTCTGCCGCCTGGGTGGAAGGCCAACAGCACCCCTCACGGGCAATGGTGGACCTACTACCTGGTCAACCAAGGCGCTCCCATGGCCCTCAATGCTAAGAGGTGCCCTCGGACATGGAGGGTGCTGGGTCAGCTACGTACCTTCATCGCCAACAATGTGTTTGGGAACGCCTGCTTCTCTGTGCTGACACCCGGAGCTCTGATTGGCGAGCATTATGGGCCGACCAATGTCAGACTGCGCTGCCACTTGGGTAAGAGTATCGTGTTGTGCCGTATAGTGTAAAACTGAGAGTGTTATGTGACAACAAATCATTACGCTGGAATTAAGTAGTTCTCAATGTGGTTAGAGGAAAAAGACTTATTGTGCCACCAGATGGTGCAACCTGATTGTGTCGTTCTCTTTATTGTCAGTGCTGTGTGTTTTTATTTATTTATTTATTAAATATTTCTTTATGTATTTCTTTCGTGCCTTTTAACCCTCCTGTTGTCCTCAGGTTTCAAACTCACACCTTGTTGTGCCAGCAATGCACATCATATGTCTGTGTAAACTATAGAATTAGGTTTAGCGCCTTCTATCTGCCACAAAGAGCTAGTACATTGGGTCAGTTTGACCTGTAGGGTTAAAAACAATTATTTTGGGGTTCATGAGTTTAAAGCCATTCACCTAAATAAATTATAGATTCCTTTTTTCATTTTTTTTTTTTTTTGTCTTGTCCCCGTTAGGACTAGCAATGCTTGCTATACTGTATTGTGAAGTTGTTTAGTAGTTTCCCACCAAGCTTACTACAGCATATTTTTGTAGCATGAAAAAGCAAATATGAGTTGTTGTGATGAGTAGACCTGTTGCCTTTCTTCTGTAGGGCTCAGAGTTCCTCCTGCCTGTGAGCTGGTGGTAGGAGGAGAGCCACAGTGCTGGTCCGAAGGCAGTTGTCTGCTGTTTGATGACTCTTTCCTCCACAGGGCTTTCCATGAAGGTGAGAAAATCACCTTATTAGACAATTATGTCATCAAGTATCCATTTCTGCTGTACCTTGTACCAGTACTGATTTCAAAGTAACTATTCCATTAATACTACATTCCCCTAACTGTGTGTAAGATCAGGTGTCATTAGTTGTAAGTAAAACACTGTTATGAATATCTAGATTTCTAAACAGAATTTTTTTTTTACCTGCAATCAACAGGAGCCTGGTTAAAAACTAGTGTAATTTTGCAAGCTCTGCGTGTACGCCTTTGTTCTGCTTTACTTTACGTTCTGGGCACACTTGATAACCATGCCAATAGGTGTCACTGAAATCATTTAGCAGATGATTGGACTACCTTCATACAACCAGAACAAGATCCTACGTGGAGACCGCTTTTCAGAACGCATGCATTTAGTTGGCACCAAATGAACTACTTCAACTGAGAGTTTCCAAACTGATATGTAAAGCGATACTAATTGTGGAGGTGGAGCTTGCGTTGCTGTTGGGGGCATTATTATGAATCTTGCTAAATTGGTGTCATTTAAAATCCACAACACAGGCAGTGCAGAGGACGGCCCCAGGGTGGTCTTCATGGTGGACCTGTGGCACCCCAATGTGGCTGCTGCAGAGAGGCAGGCTTTGGACTACATTTTTACCCCAGGGCGCTGAGAAGAAATGGGATAATGTCGGAGATGGACGAGAAGCAAAGAAAATGTGTCTGTAGGATTGGCGAGCAGCTCTTTTCCAGCCTCCCAACCGAAGCTCATTATCACTGTGTATATATTCTTTATCACATATCCTCTTTTTCTTTGTAGTTCTCCTTCACTATTGACTGACCAAACAGTGGGCCACCATTACTGTTCAGGTGTTGTGTATGAGTCTCAGATGTCACTGGGTGTTTGTTCATACTGTTTACATGCATTAACACAGCTGTTTTTGAATCCAAATTATAAAGAATCTTTCACAAATTAATCTCAAGATCAATAACATATTCCGGAACTTAATTAAGATAATAAATGCCCCATAAATTTACCTATAATTAAAAATGAATACTTGATATCTGTAAACTCCAATATGGTTTCAGATAATATTAATAATGTCAAGATAATTTCAAATATATTTTACATACAGGTCTGTCAAAAAGTCTATTGTGATTAAGTTAATTGTAGATTTTTTTTTGACCGACTGTCCCAGGCAATAAACAGCATTCAACTGTCACTGCTTTACAGTGTTACTGCATCCTTTAATAGTGGTGATTCAAAAATTAGCTGCATTGTACTACTACTAAATTGTACTACAACTCATTATCAGGCACTATAATATGACAAATGATCCATTATGGATATTTACCTGCTATAGCCGTTATATCTTAACAGCTACTTGATGGCATTTTTGGGCAGAATATGAATGCTAACATCAAATTAAAATGGCTATTATCCATAATGGATGTGATTCAGAAATAGATAAACATGAGAACTACTGCTATAGTATAACATGACTTATAGTAGTACATTTCTTATTTGCAGAACAAGGGAAATGTAAGTACATTAAAAGTGTCAGAAAATCAGACGGGAATTAAACAAATCAGATAGTAAAATTATGTTTAGGTAAATGAATACTTAAATCATCTGTGATAACATTCTGGGTGACAATTGTTAACAAATAGCTGTTGTGCAAACCTGTTTGTGTAAAACTTCAACTTTTCCTTCTAATGATCTTATTCATATCTTGCTTGATAATGTGAATGTTTACATGCACAGCATGTAATTAACCCTTTGAGTGTGTGATAGTTTATTGTATTCACCTATGGAAATCAATGTAGCTTTCACAAGATACGGTTAGATAAGCACATTTAGATCAAATGTGTAATTGAGCCTGTGCTGTAACATGAAAGAGTGTTTTGGTAATTTGCAAAATTCTTGTAATTTGGTTGTATTTGATAACAGGTTTGTATTTCTGTAAATAAGATTGGAGTAACACAGTTTGAGGTGTTTTGAAATTATTGTCTTAAATATAGTTAAATATTGTGTTAATTTACAGGCAAAGTGTTCATGTTTCATTCTTCATGCAGAATCTAATCTGCCATTGTTTGATGAGTGAGTTTATAGATTCTTCAAATGTTATCAAGTGATATATGTTGTTCAGTGATGCTTATCTTTTCATCTGTAATTTTGCAGTTCCACATGGTGACATAATCCACTCTTAAAGCCACAATCCCTAATTCGTATTAATCATATCATGGATGTATGCACAGCATTTTAATATATGGAATTTGTTGCAGGCTGTGAGCAACTTTCCCAAACTGTTCAAGGTACAATCTATTCATGATGTTTACAAAAAATGTCAGCATATACAAACTGTTTACAGCATATAAAAAACACTGTCCATTATCAGGCCTTAAATCAAGAGCACTGTCAATCCCCTTTTAAGCTTTATAAATAAGGTGGGCCAGTTTTGTTTACATTTTGATTAAGGATTGGGCCTTTAAGTCATTCTTGTGCTGACTTTGAACAATATTTCTGTACATTTAATAAATGGCCAAGTGTCTTATTTACACCTGCCCATGTCTGAATCATAACTTATATAGATGCCAAAGTATTAAAACCAGTTTTAACCTTACAGATTCATTTATTTAATTAACTTAACATTTTATATTTAAAATATAAGGTATTTGAAGAATCCTGTAGTTCTGTCGATTTATTTACCAAATGAAAATACAAAGGCAAGCAATGCTGCCTCCAAATATTTTGTACTCTTCGATTTAAATGTTTGATTTGAAAATGTAGAAAATACATCAGCTATTGACAGGTCAGTCTCCAAGGAAATACACCTTTAACCTCAGTTAGCAACAGTTTTCTTAGATAATTTGAACTACACTATGGAAAAGGTCTAGACTAGTATAATATATTTATTCGCAACTAGATGCAACGTTGCAGTAGTGGCACGAGAGGGCGTGTGTGCAAACAGCTTCGTTGTTTCTTCTTAATGTTCATTTTCTGTAGGGTTTTATATAGGCTTAAAACAGAGTTTGAAACCAAAATGACTCAAAGACTGTTTCCAACTAAATATGTAAAATATATTTTTTTTAAATGACAACATTTTAAGACATTTTAAACAGAAAATTAACAGTATTTGTATGGCACTAGGCCTATAGGAAAACACGAAACACTGGATTTACACGAATTAGTTGAGGCATGTGAGGCATCTCTCTCTTTTGGGCCCTTATGATGCAAGTTATTTCTATAGGTCAGGCCATAACCAAACAAATAGGTATATGTAGGTCTGAGGTCGAGGTGAAATAGGTAACTTTATCGTAGGGTGTGGCTAGAAACATTCGTAATTATATTTAATATAAGAAAATGGTTACTGACCAGGTGCAGCCACGTATTAGTCCCTGCTACACTGCTACATTGGCGTAACACTAGAAAATAGTGTATAGCTCAAAGAATAGGTGTATTAGCCACAATTTCTTTATTTAGCCTGCATATATCTCTGACGTGAATGCACTCACATAATTTCCTAGATGTCATCGTCCAACGTTCTCATCAATGAAAAGGTGACGTTGTCCCCCTGCATGTTGCCTGTGCACGCGCTTCCCGCGCTGCCGCACAGCAGCCAGGTAGTGAAGTGTTTTACGCGAGGAAGGGACTGGAAGAGACTGGTGTAATGAAGGATCGACCGCGGACAAACGGCACCATTTGGACTCAATGAACCAAACTAGAAAGAAGTAGCTATACTCATGATGACCTCCTCCTTTCCAAAATCTGAATCCGCGACCTCCTTACTGAAATCGTCGGCAAGGATACCGACACACCTTCCTGACAAACCGACGGAGAGCCGCCGAAGTCATCAGCACCACCGCCACCGTACTGCAGAACAACATGGTCTCGCCTCTCCCCGGAACCGCAGCGCCGTGGCGGAGGACTCTTTCTGGTCGGCCGAGTGCGATGTCAGTGCGCGAAGACCTCTGTGCTACCCCGCGCTCCTCAGCGACTGCGGTAACGGCGGCTCTTTGGGGGGCAAGAGCAGATCTCGCGCCCCTAACAACCACCACGTTTCCAAGTCATTCCACTCACGAGACCAACCGTCCGAGGTAAACTGTGAAGTGGAGGAACCTCGCTCCGAGGAGGACCGCCGCAAGTCGTCCAAAAGCACACACCACCACCGGCACCACCGCAGGAAACCTCACCGGGAGGGGGACGACACGCCGACTGAAATCAAAAACCATGCGCAAACGCGAATCGTGCCCAGGATTCCCTCTCTGTCTGACAGCAACGACGACACGGCGCCTTTCTTTGAACCCAGAGACCGTCGCCCCAAGCGCTCCAGTTTGTCAAATAGCGGCGATCATAGCACTCCATCCCCGTCCTCTGGTTCGCTGGTCCCACTGTCCAGCAAATCCTCTCGCCGGTCACGGAGGTCTAGTGCTGCATCATCTACTGATATAAATCTGAGAACAGCTCTGAATTCTCTCTTCGGTCAGGTAAGGCCCCGATTTAGGCAAAAATAAATTATTCCCCTTCAAGGCAACATTTTAAAAGGCTTAATAGGCATTCTACTATCTTATGCTTAGCTTCAATTGTATTTTTAGACTATAGGCTATATGTTAATATGCTTGAGATTGTTCTTCATTGTGAATAAATTTAACTACTGAGCCTGGGGCTCACACGTGTTCACAGTTGCCTACACTTATATTAGGCAGCTACGCAGACTTGTATTATTAATAGATGTACTTGTAAGGCACTCAGACTTTCCATATATAGCTGCAATAAACAGCCTCGATGACAGCAGTAATTTGTCTTGTATTGTATGGCACAGGTGCAACTGTTTCATTTATGGCTCCAAGGCTCAGATCAGCATCACTTTGTGGGTCACAGTGTCTCCACATACTCTGCACTGGGCAAACATCTACATTATGTGGATAGATTCAGCCCTTATTCAAGAGACCTGTGGTCATTGATGTGGTGGGTCAAAAGCCTGATATGTAATCTCTGTAGTGTTAATTTGAATCTTTCAACAAAGGGGGTTGTCATTATCTATTCAGAAAGACGATTTTGTCTTTCAGAATAAGCCCTTGCATGATCTCTGTGATGATTGTTTGATGATTTGATGTGATATTTTTATACCATCTCTCCCAAACCTGTTTTGACAAGTATATTCCAGAACGTATAGTGGTGAGTAGGTACTTAGGATGACCAATTAGCCTATGCCTATATGCTATAGGTCAATTTTAAAAGGTGAGTTAAAGTAGTAAGTGATTGTAAGCTAATAGACTTATTGTCAAATTTACCACATATCTCCTCACAGCCTGCTAGCTCACCATTCTCTGTGCGTACTGAAAAGAAAGTGGGGCAGACCACACACAACAACAATATCCTAGCCTTCGCAATGCATTTCCAATGTATGAGGTGGAGCATCTGAGGGAGCACCCTGTGAAGGGAGAGGTGTTTATGTTTGATCAAGTTCAAATATCAACTATCTTTTTCCCGAAAATACTATTAATATACCTTTAATTTATGTTTTAATAAAGCACTTATTTGAACTGATAGGTGTGATGAAGATATAAATATTATAGCTTCAGACAGGTTTTAGTGAATGAAATAGTAGTTTCCAGACCAAGATTTTGTTTGACACAAAAGGAAAATAATTTTAGTGACCCCAGGCAATCGTTACTGGGACTTGACAGAATGGACATGGTATACAGTACCTGGAGACAGGTATACCATGATTTCAAATCACAAGGGAAGCCATTCTCACTATCTCACACAAAATGTCCTTATTTGCACATCTCTATTTGCACTTCTCCCTCTTAAAATAAATACATACACACAGCTCAATGTAATACCCAGGCCATCAACTATGAGATTGTCTTTCTCTCTCTCTCTTTCCATACAGTATTTATGTGCTCATCCGCTAGGCACTTTATCGCCACTAGGTAAGTGTGGCCTTGTCTTTGCCTACAGAGGGCAGTGGATGATGGATAAAAAGGCAGTGGCAGACAAGGAATATAGGTCCATGAAGTGATATCACTGAGCTTGGAGTATATAGAATTCAAATCAGCAAATTACATTACAGATGCATACATAAGCAGTGTGAGAGTGCAGGGGAGAAGTAAGGCAAGCAGTTGTATAAGTGGGCCATTGTGTGAACTATGCCTGGCATTGTATGTTTATTCTGGTATACATTTCAATAGAAGAGAATGTTTCACAACATGTAGCACTCTTGTCAAGTGCTTCTGGTTTGATGCTACAAAACTGAGACAATTCACACTAACCCACAAACATGTACTTACTGTAGGCTAAATATAGTGAACTGTTTTTACAGAGCTATACATTTTCAAATATAATAATAATATTAGTATAACATGTGGAATTAGAGCTGTATATTATTAAATATAATACAACATAATATATAATAGCGTAAAATATTGAATTATAGCTGTATAAATGAACCTGGTTGCACTATTGGCAGCACTGACTCACAATATCTTTTTTAAATCTGCCAATATTTTTTTCGAATTTTATTTCAATGTCAGTGCCAAGTTTAGAGCGCGGTTCTATGTCTTGAGCGTCAAGCCAAATACATGCATTGTGTATCTGCAGATTCATAAGCTCCTCTGTCAATTTGTCTTTACATTTCAAATTATACTAAAAGTGAATTCTTTGATGTACCGCCGAATGCCATCACCAATGGGCGTTGGCCTCATGTGAGTGATGCAGAGGCAGAAAACAACTCCAATGTGTCAGTATTAACAGTTATGCTGGCTTCACATGGACTCATGGAAAACAAGACATGGAAGTATCTTACCTTAAAAAACAACTATAATTTGCTGCTTATATGTAGCTCATATAGATCTCATATAAAGAGGGGGCTAGACTAGTTGTCAGGGTGAACTCCCAGCAGAATGATCTGGGGCACAATCTGTGCTATCGGAAGCATGCTTGAGCAAGATGGCCAACTCCTGCCTGCTTTTTGATACTTGTAATTGTATAAAATGTTTCTTGTCAGTTGCTTTGGCTAAAAGTATAGCTAAATGACCTAATTGTAAATGGGTCAAATAGCTAAGGAGTGTGGTTGTCCTGTTTTTCCTAGAATAGGCATAACTCTACACATCCTGTTATTCTGCGCTCACTTTCTCTGTTTAGCTGTTTGAATGAACTTCCAACTTGTTTCATTCTCAAGACCATGTTTGAAGTAGGCCTAAATGTGTTTGGCGCTACAGTACTGCATAACTCCCACTCTCTCTCTCTCGACCCTCCCTGTCTGCCTGCAAGAGCTTCCAATCAACTTCAAGTACAGATGATCACATCTGTACTCATGGGTCTTTGTGAAAGCTGTGTTAGTTTTCCTCCCAAAACCCAAACTACTTTACAACACAAACTCCTTTACAAAGAAAAAAGGACCATTTGCTGTTCATTTATTGCTATGGGAAACTGCTTAGACTCTTCTCTTACTAAGGTAAGATTTTCAGCAGGGTGTAGAGGACATACAGTATGTGACGTCTATTATTTCTCATATTTGGGCCTAGTGTGCATTTGGATGTTGTGTGATGTACCAATTTGAAGTATTGTCATTTGAAATGATAGGATAAAATTACAGCAAATTGTATTAGGTTTCAGTGTTTAGTGGTGGTTTATAAACTTGATAATAGCTAAATTTAGTAGCTCCAATGTGCATATTTAAACATAGGTTTACATGGGAATACTCTCTTAAAGTGGTCATTCATGGATAATAAAAGGCTTGTTTCCTTGTGAAATGTTTTCTTGTAAAGCCCTTTGAGACTGTAGGGCTATACAAATAAAACTGACTTGAAATGACTTCTCTCCTGTGTTCAGTAAATGTACAGTATGCTGTGTCCTACACTAGCTGTTATATGTGTTTACTTTCCCGGTGACAGTGTATAGGTGTGAGGTGTCTGTCTACACAATGTGGCAAGTAAACTGTTATGACATATGAATGGAAAGTTGGCAGTGATGTGCATGGCTTGTCCTTCCCACCTGGTCTTTTCTGTTTTTCACATTTCTACAGCCCCTTCTATCAATAATTTAAGCCATTTGTAGGGAACCTTCTACAAGAGCATAGCTTGTCACCTAGGTCTACTGTATCTTTCCTATCCCTGCATAGAGTGTACGGTATTCTCCATATTTCAACGTGGACTTCAAGTTCTATGTCAATCCCTGCCAAGCTGCTATGAGTCTCTAACAATGTCTCTGCCCCTTTACCTGCACCCCTATTGAAAGATACTGCAGGATACAGAAAGGAGGTACAGAGGGGTGCTGTCTTGTGAGGAGATGGGCCAGGGAGTGGGTCTTAGGTCCTATCAGGAGTCGCTTGTGTCCATGACACAAAACTGTGCTCTCATGAGCAGCATACTGGGGCCAACCTGTATGTTCCTGCATAAAGGCATGCCTGCGAACAGGCTGGCTGTACGTAAGTCTGGGCACTCATTTACATCCTTTGATCTGATTACATAAGAATATCATATAGTTACTCATGTTTGCAGGATGTCTGTAAAGAATATGCTTATTTTATGTCGATTTTGCTTGGAAGGGAGCCTGAGAAACAGCAAACCACTGCTTACCACACGCCTTAAGGGCCTATGTTTGTAACACCAGTTAATCTGTTTGTTTACGGCGTTGGCTGGTGTCAACACATCCAGTGTTAGTGATTCACTGATGAGCAACGCAGGCATATGACACACAGATGAAAAACCAAACACAACCTGTGCAGTACTGTAGGGTTCGGGTCCGTGTACTGTCGATGTGTACATTTCATTTTCTGATTTGAAATTTTCCAACCGAATTTTTCATTTTGTTATAGAGTGAAAAAAATACAAAATAAAGATATTTTTCATATAGTTGTATTTCAAAATAGAATTTTGTGTTTTCAGATTTTCATATCATAAGAATGTTGTATCCAGAGTAAACTAATGTAGGGTAGTATCATAGAGCCAGGCTTTGTCTTGTGTAAAGTCTGGGACACAGCGTTGGCTAACTGCGTCAAGACCCACCTAACATAATTGTATGTTTGAGAACAGCAACTTGCCACATTATTGAGCTTTGTATTCTTAAACAATTATTAAAGGTGATATGTGTATAATTTGGCCACAACAGTTAGGGGGCAGCATTTCATCAGAAAATTGAGGCATCCCTTGTCCACCCCTCCTCCACTCTCCCTCAGAGCCTCTGCTCTAATTTTGATTGCCAAGTTTTCATACAATTTACTACTGGGTTCACACACAGTCCAACTTTACAGTCAGCTATAAAAAAACAACTACTAAAGTGTTTTAGCCCTAGTTAGGGTATAAAATCAAGACAAGAATACGCACATTCAACCAAAATGCTGAAACTCTGAGAGCTGTTCAAAATAAAACTGCTATTTTATAATCTTGATGTGGATGGCTAAGTACAATTTTTAGCAAGATCATACAATGTATGCATTAAACCAAACCATATAACGAACGCCATATGGAATGTCCAGAACTCAGCACGAGTCGCTTATGTGACATAGTACTAATGAAATGAAGAGGCTGAGACTACTGTAGGGGTACAATGATGTACATACTGTAAGAGACTTAGAAAGCTCGCATCGGAAGCACCATCCAGGTCTAAATGAAAAAGTTAATAGGAGAAAATAAAGGCGTTTTTCTTATTGTTTTGGGTTACTCATGTGTGCATGTTCATTTATGTACAGATAACATTGGCATAACTGTAATATATATTAAGATCTTTGTATGCAACTAATATGACATTTGCTAACTGCTAAAAGATAAGTCAGCTGCCGGACTCCTTTGGTCATCCTTACAAATGAATGCTAAAACTGTAAGAGCTGTGCTCTTACTATGGTACAGTAAGTTGCTATGGTAACATTTCAGGGGCAATTCTAGCAATTCTGATCCAATGCACTTTCTGTCAAATTCATCAAATATCTCCTCATAGTCTGCTAGCTGTCTATTCTGCATTTGTGCAAAAAATATATGTAGTGGTTCTACACAGATATGGGTCTGGAAAGGGGAAAACTAACATAATGGTGAGGACTGTCCTAAACAACACTATCACAGATTTAGAGCATATGACATGTGTATTTGGATGTTGAGTTCAATACTTTTTCTCAAGCATTGCTTACTCCACCAACTCAGAAATCCTTATTTGACATAATATCCTAATGACATAATATTTCGCAGGCCTATTCACTGTAGACAGCCAGGTCACCCATTTTTGCTATTGGCCCTTCGACTAGGTAGATGTGCAGTTATGTACAGTAATGTGATGCAACATTAACTGTTTAGAGTTTATTTAGAGCTCTCTTACCCACGGTCAAAAGTTATTAAAGTCTGTGTTTTCTGGTTCCTGTGAAATAAAAACGCCTTGCTTCTTTGAACTCACACTGTAATCCATTTTGGTACTGTTACCATCTTTAGCTTAAGGCTACTCATTTGATACCAGTACCTCGATACCATTTGGATAGGCCACTCTCTTGCTCTCTTATGATTGAAGCATTCAGTTCCTTAGGTGAAGGCTAGTTTAGTTCTGGTTAAATTATAAAAATCACAATTAAAATATGAAATCGAGACATTTTTGAATGTTCACAAAAACCATGAATTAAATCAGAAATGTATTCAATATTGCTTTTTAAACGTAGCAGTACAAACCCCCTTATTTTTTTCCTTTAAAAGTTACGGTACATGGACCTTGCCATATCTAATATCTATATTTTATGTTCTGACATGAGTGAGTGAACAGTGTATTATCCAATGATGATTCT
>JAODUG010027114.1:0-12700 GCA_027564795.1 Aphredoderus sayanus
CACACACACACACACACACACACAAACACACACCATGTGTGTAGCAAACCGTAAGTAAATACAGAGAATGATGTTTTGTAAACAGGAAGGATCACAGAATGCATGAGAGGGCGTGCACACACACAGAGTGCAAACATCACACAAAAAGAAAGTTAAACACAAGTATTAACAAAAAGTAAAAGCACAAAGTATATTGTACAGTATACTACATGTCCAGTATCAATGTGTGGATACAAGCAGTAACAACACATAAGTTAAGTTAGTATTTACTTTGTACATACTTAGTTGTAATTATATACTGTATACAGTATACTACAGTACATATTAAAATAATAAACCTTACTGTACAGTATTAATTGCTTTGACAGTCAAACAAAGCAGAAACGTCATTATTAGCAATATAACAGTTTATGACAGGTGGAATCTACATCTGTATAAAGGTTATCTGATCATTTGCAGTAAGTAGTATTATGTGCTTCTTTTTGTGAGACAGTTTTGGTCATATAATGCACAATGGATGCACAATGAACTCTTGGATCTGCATACTACTCTATAATCTAAAGTACCACTATAAAAATCTAATTGCATATGCTTAATATGTAGTATAGGCGAGAGCACACACACGTGGGATAGTGTCTTTCTACTGCCTTACCTCCAATAGGAGCAGCAAAGCAGCAGCCCACACCGACTGCACACGCTGCTGAAAGCATCTCTGTGTTCCTCAGCTCATTCTGTCGAAAGCACGTTTTCACACACACACACGCAAACGCACACATAGATACACACATACACACACACACACACACACCCATGCATGCACAGCCAAATCCATATACAAACAATGCACACACAGCAAATACGTTTCCCAAAAACACACACGCATACATACACACATGCTTTAACAGGCTTATAGTTTCACTGATGCTATGTCAGGGACATTTGATGGAATTGGAGACACAAAGTACATAACGAGGTACTGTATATGGGAGGCTGCAAGTCAGCTATGAAATGTTTACATGGAGCCAACAGTGATTGATGGCTTGTGGAAGCAAGTGGAACCAAACACAGCTGCGGACCGACAGGGTTTCTGAGATGGGCAGCACAGATCTGGGTGGAATCTGTACAAAGATGTGTAACTCATGCATACCATACCTTGTTTCCCTCAAAGGGCTCTTCCTTCAGCAGTAAACGTGAAAAGACAGATATGGTTGTGAAAACGGCTGTTCCGTTGCCGCGTAAACACAGAGGTCAAACTGTCTTATCCAGGAAGAAATCCCGTTTATTAAATGACAAAAGCAACGGGTTGTGGTCACACAGTTTTGTTTCCATAATGTGCTAACATCTCCTCCTTCGTGACTATGCTTTATGTTGACATAAGCAACGCTTTTTTTGTTGTTGCAGTTTTGTGGTTGTTTTTTTATTTATTAAGACGACAGCTTCTTTCTCATCCTCCTCTCTCTTCCATTGTGATGCTGTGGCTCTTGGAGCGTAGAAGGAGGGTCTTTCATTGACAGGAGTGTGTACTGTCCAGGCCGGGCTCTTGTGAATGGGGGTGAGTGTATGGCCTAAGAGATGGCACAATGTCAAGTAAACCTGTACCAAATGTGTCTGCTTGCCTCTGTGTGTTATCCTGCAAGGACATAGGTAATGTTGTGTGATATATATTATACTAGGACTACACAGAGCAGATGGACACTCTGTCTGTCTGTCTGTTTACACAGGCAATATGTACTGTAGACTGTGGCTCACCATGTAGCTTCCACCAAAAAGAGCCGCCATGAATTTACTAAGGAGGGCCGCGCACAGGCTGGCAACATGGACAAATGGGCCCTAAGAGAAGAAACAGGGACAAAGACTAAACAGAGGTGGTGACATGTTTTCAAGTTCCAAGTTTATTTACTTGAGCTGACTGGGGTTTTTATCCTATGAAAAATACAATATTCTAGAATGTTCTACATCTGTATATTTCAGATATTAAATACTACTGTCACGCTGTTAAATTGGGACTGACTTGGATTACTCGCTTGCTGTTATTTACTGATGGTCAGTGCTTGCTTTAGTTAAAGCCCCCATCTGAAATTGCAATGCAACTGCACTATATCTTCTTCAGCAGACCTTCTGAAAATACTGTGTAATGTTTACACACGAACTGAATGACTTCCTGTGTGCCAGTATATCTCCCACCAGAGTTCTGACAGGTACTTCCACGATATGAAACAAATGGTTTTGGCAAAATGTTACATACAATACTACACTGTTTTTTCCCCTACTGGGTCTTGGTAAGACCAACAGAAATACAGAGAGCAAATACAGGTGAGCTAAACAATGTTTTAGACCTACAGTATATAAATAGATAAATAGATACAAATGTCTTATCTTGTACATCATGTACATAACCATGTACACTCGTGTACAGTCACTTTTTAGGTATACATTAGATGCACTGTAGGTACAGTACAGTTATTTTTAGCTACATAGAGGGACCCACTAGCAAATGTCGACATTGGCACTGCTGCATCTACGTCACTAAACAGCAGTATACAACACTTTTCATATGTGCTTTTTACCAAGCAATGGTAACACAAAAAAGCAGTTGTGCAGCTTTATTAATCAAGGCTAATACAGTATTAGCAATAGTTATTTATATTTCCTTCAATTTGCATTGAGTCATCTCATTTCACATGTCTACATTTCTGTACTGTTGTGTTGATTTACATGGCCACAACAAGCTTCCTCTTGAGGATTAACAAAGCTCTGTCCTGTGTTGTGCACAGTAGCACTGCATGGGGAGTACAACAGGAGCAGGAATAGTTACGGTTTTCTACCTCCTTGCCCAGAGGCATCCCACTGCCTAGTGCGCAGGTCAGACCAATGACTTTGGCAACAAACGTCTTGAAGGTCAGGTATTCTTTCAACACCACTCCTCTTAAAATGGTCTTCATCTCAGGAATACCAGAACCTGGGATGAATATTAGGGGGTGTGGGGGGAGGGGGGGGGGGGACACACACAGGGAGAAAGCAATTTAAAGAGAGAGGGATGAAAAAAGCAAAAAGGGATGAGGGTAGAATGAAACATCTGTGAAGCGCTGATAGCTATTCATGTACAGGGATATAACTTATGGCTCTTCCAGAGGCTTGGCTTGCCTTAAACAGAGAACAGGAGCAGCGCCTGTACACTCAGGCAAGAGCATATGTGACCTCTAAGATATGCATGTCCGAACCGCCCTATAAAATAAGTATGCTGTGCATGGATGACGTTAGGAGCTGCACATCGCATACAAATATGTGTGGAACTTTGAAGTGTGAATGTGCCTTACCCACAGCCTGCGGAGCCAGGATCTGCGTGAACCCAGCGGAGAATGTGATGAGCACCACAGGATAGGTGACCCAAGCGATGTACTGGAGAAGCAGGTTGCTGTCCAGTCCACCATACATCCACTTCTGTGCTACACACACACACACACACACACACACACACAACAGTCACACAAGATTCCATATTTATTTATCACAGTATATCATTTGTGAGCACATCTGCATCTCCAGACTCATATTTGTATTCTAGTCTGCTCTGCCTTCTCCCTCCCCCTCTGTCTTTCCATCCATCTCCCTTCCACTTTCATCTGCAGGTTATCCATGTCATCTGCTACTTAGCAGTCTTCCTAACACCCTCCCATTTGATACCTGCAAAGCAATCAATCGCCTGTTTACATTGCTTCCATTCTGTCCCACAATCCCTTGCCTGCCAATGCATGTGCAAGTTAAACAACACAGATAAGATGTGCTGTGTTTATGCAGAATCACAGCCACCTTATGAATTCACACATCGCCATACAATGAATAGCTCAAATTCTCAGCCCTGATTGCCAATTGATCACACCATAAACCTTCGCAAAATGTCCATTTAATACGCTGCCATGTTATAGTTACTCAAATAATGACATGCAGGAACTTCATTTAGTTACTGCTCAAGAACATTGCTGCTTGATGACATGCTGTAAATGCTCTTACCACTTTTAACAGTCTTTGTGTGAATGCCTGGCTACGCCTATACATAGTTACAGTGGCATTGCTCCAGTCAGTCAATCTGTCTTCCTGTCTTCTGTCTGCTCCTGACACTCTCTCGTACCGGGTTCCTGTCTCGGTCTTACCTTCCTGGCAGAAGGCGATGGCGTAGTCCATGACCCAGCTGACCAGGGCCATCACCAAGCCCAGCAGGATGAGGAAGATCCAGTCCTCGCCCACCCGCGAGATCAAGAACTTCTGACATCGAGAAGCACACACTGAGGAAAGGAGGGAATAGGAATTAGAATGGGGCAGTATTCTGTATTCACACTTGAAAAAGGTGCAAGAACATTTATACGGTACTCAGGATAACATCTTGACAAATTCTCTAAAATGATTAGCTGTTATCCCTTCTCATAGCTCAACCTGTCCACTATTAATGGTGTTAAAGGTCCTTTTAAGATGTATTTTGTATTTTTAAGCACTTAAAATGTATTATGTAGCACTGTGCGTTTCTGGAAGCTTTTATGGATGATTAGCCATCATCTTATGTACATACTGTACCAGTAAAGAAGTGAGCTTGTGGCAAAGCAGGTGAAAGATAGATTTGGTCCACTGCCTAGGTCCAATTTGCTATGAGGAGGACTAATTTTACGACGTGAAATTGACCAAAACATGACCCAGGGATAGAGACTGAGAGAGAGAGAGAGAGAGAGAGAGAGAGAGAGAGAGAGCGCGAGAGAGAGAGAGAGAGCGAGAGAGAGAGAGAGAGAGAGAGAGAGAGAGAGAGAGCGAGAGAGAGAGAGAGAGAGCGAGAGAGAGAGAGAGAGAGAGAGGGAGAGAGAGAGAGAAAGAGAGAGACGGAGGGATAGAACCATACAAGCATCCACATTGTCGCGTAATGGAGGTGAGAATAGACACTGACTTAGATATTGGAGCAACAGAAGCACAGGACAAAGCAGGATCAATGGTGGGGCCAAACACTAAGGAGGGATATCAGGAAGGTCAATGGCAACAAAGAAATAGATTCTTAGAGGGAAAGTGAATAGGTGTTCTCCTGTTACTTGAAAACATATTATATAATGTAATTTGATACTTTAAAAGAATGAGGATGGTAGACAGAGGTAGTGGAGTGGACAGGAAGGTTCAGTCCATACAAGGTAGAGATACTTTATGAAGACAGTTCCAACACCCCATGCCAATATAGCCTACTGTAGATTATTCTGAGATTTTTGGACAAGAATTTGAACAGAAACGGAAAGACAAGAGCATATATCCTGATCTCATCTCAAATCCAAAAAGGCAGAACAAAACAAAGCTAGGTCAGAGTTTTAAAATGATACCGTTACATTATAATCTATATCGCTGAGCTAGGTCAGCTAAAAGAGGCATCCACTGGACTCATTTCCTCTCTCTTGTCTGTGGACACGCCAAAGCCTGGAATACACTTCAATATCCAGAGCATTCATAGATGTGTCAGTCCCCGGAGAGGCTAAAAATGTGCTAGCACATTTTCTGGATCCATATTTCATTTAGGGAAATGTTACAATTGAGACGGCTCTAACTCTATTTTGATACATTACTGTGACATTTATGCTGGCATGAAACTGGTGCTGCTGGCTAGACTGACAGACAGACAGACAGAGTGCAGCAGGTTCGGTGCTAGAGGATTCAGGTCACAGAGGGATGCCAGTTCTCCCAGAGGCGCTGGGGCACAACTGTGTGTGTGACGGGACAAGCTGCCACCCAGCCAGGCAACCTGCTGGATGGCATGTTGCCCGAAACAAACTCGCACGTGAGCTGCACACCCCCCCCACGGTTAACATGCGCAACTAATCATGACATTGTCACACACTTCCAAACAGGCTGGCGCAACACGGATATCATTATTTCAAGGGTGTATTGAGACTTCTCTTTCACTCCTACATGTTCTGTGGCTGTCTGTCACACGATGATATATGTACTTGGAATGTAACCCCCTTCCCCACACACACACACATACTGTTACGTCTAGTCTAGCAAATTCTAAAGAAGATTTCTCCCCTGCATTGCCTCTGTGTAAGTCCTGGCTAGCTCTCTCATCCACAGGCTCAGTGATGAGCTCAGGTGTGTTCTCCTGACTGCCAGACACGTTCATCCCCTCATACTGTAGCAACCCTGCACTGCGCAGGCCGGAAGCAGGCAACATACTGCACAGTGCCCTTAAAAGAAATGGGTATACGTACAGTATGATGCCTTGCAGCTACTGCAAAATTGATGTTAGCTTGGAAATGATATAAATAATGTGCAAAAGTTCTGCTGGAGAAATGTGACATGCGCATACACATGAGTCATTCGGCACATGAGTCAGTCAAACGTGCAGCAGGCAAAAGCAAGATATGACGCCACATCCAAAGCAAAGTGTGTTGTAAAATACAGACTGTTTGTATGAGGAATGACAAGCTACCCTTAATGTTTCCACCTTTACCACCCCTCTGTCCATCTCCCCACACACACACACACACACACACACACACACCTGTGTTCCTGCACTCCCCCCCACACACACACACACATCTCCCTCTCCTCCCACACACCAAGCTCTCTCTCTCTCTCTCTCTCTCTCACACACACACACACACACACACACACACACACACGTGTAAGGGCAGTACTACCAGTAGTAGCGTGATACATATTAATATTACACACACACACACATATAGACCGTCAGTAGACCCATACAGTACAAGCAAACATCTGTTCACCTCCATAGACAGGTGAGTGTGCAGCATACATAAACATGTGCAAGGAACACTAATACAGTACACCCACATGCTAGTGTGGTGTTTGGAAGAGACAAGGTGGGAGACATTACATAACACAAATACAGTATGGCAACATCACATTTAAATGTGTAAGAAAGCATGCGCACTACAATTGACACTCATTGACACACACGTAACACAAACTCACGCACGCACGCACACACACGCACACACACACACACACACATACGGACCACTTTTCCCTGTAATTGAAAAGTGATTGTTCTAAATGACTTCCATTACCATGCACCAGACAGGCCAGGCTGATCTAGTATGGCTATCACCTATGGTGCAATCTATAAAGATTTAATCACATCAGTAGTCACAAGGGCAAAGAGACGGAGACAGAAGGCCCTCGGAATATAGCCATGCCGACTCACTTGGGGAGTGCAATGGCACATACTGTACGGTTGCTGTCGCTTGTTATGATATAGTTCAGGAACGTCTTTATTGTACTGTTTTATGATGCTCTGGACTTGAAAGACAGTAGGCTAGATACATATGTGTGGACAGACAAGACATGAAATGACAGTTCAGGTCAGAGATACACACATGTACGCACACACACGCACGCAGACACACACACACACAGTGGCGACTGCAATCCCTTGCAGCCAGTAGAGGGGGCTCTTCTGACATTGAGACAGGTTTGCTCCATAGAGGTCATTGAATGCACACAGCAGTCACATTTAATCCAGCTCACAGCTTTGTCTACAGATATTGTGTTCTGTAGAAAGTCAATACATTACACATCAAGGTCAGAGGCGGGGAGGGTCTGAGACACACACGCACACACACACATTTATGTTCACGAACTTTTGTATTACTATCCATTACTATATACAGCTCTGTAAGATTAATATATATTATTAACGTTGTGCAGTGGTCTCTTAATGTTTTTCTTGATTATTATATATATATATATATATATATATATATATATATATTTTAATGAACCTACACCTTTGCTCATTTGGTGTCTAGGCTTATGTAGCTATCTGTGGACCATAGGCCTGCTGATATGCATCCCACACTGAATAACATGTCCTATGTAAAGGTCCTATTGTCTGGTGATGGGTACACACTGAGGCACTTGGCACACGGGTCCTTCTCGGTATCCAGCAGATTTGCAGCCCGGCTGCGGACACTGGTGTTCCTCCGCAGACCCCCGCTGTCGCGTGTTCCTCCATCTCGCAGGCGAGCCGCCTCCTCTTTGGCATACACACCCAGCTCCTGGGTGTACCGCCCATACATCTGACAAAGAGAGAGAGAGAGAGAGAGAGAGAGAGAGAGAGAGAGAGAGGGAGAGAGAGAGAGAGGCTTTGGCATAACTTTGTAAACAAAAAGTTTGGATGCAGGAATTTAAACAGTGTGATCGTGATATAAAATGACATTTCCCAGCAGTCACTGGGTGAATCAATTCCTTGTTTACTTCAACACTCCACTGAAGTGACATTTTCAATTCACCAAATCCACCCCATATCTCTGCATTGGCTCAGGTAATGACTTGCCTTCAGACAGATGAGCAGACAATAAGCTCCGCCTGTCACGACCACCTGATTAACTGTGTAGGGCTGGAGCCCAATTGACTCCTAATGAGGAGAGGAGGGTGTTTGTTTTGTGGTTTCTGTTATAAAACATCCCATAATAAACTGCAAATGACAACTGTCTATGCTGGCTGCACATTGATTTATGTAGCTCTGCTGGTTGGTGCGTATCTGACATTAACGTTATAATGGGTGCTTTGGTGTGGTCGGTTGTGTGTCTTGTAGTGGTAGGTCTTTTGGCCTGTGATGTTGCTGCCCAGTGGCTGACGCCGTCACTGAAACCAAAAGGATATCTGCCTCCCCAACTGCTTCAGAGACAGCCGACAGCTCCTGTTCCCCCAGCTCTGCCGGTGAAATGCCAGCTAGATGACAGTGAGAAGATTCACTGTGGAGTATCTAATGTCACGGCTGAGCGGTGTGAGGCTCTCGGCTGCTGTTTTGACATGCAGCAGTGCTACTATGGAAAAGCAGGTAGGCTAGCTCTCTAATGTAAAGTGATGCTGTTTGGTGGCCGTTGTCTTTCCATGAGCAGCTGTTAAATTCTCATAAATGTAGCTTGTATTTCACCAGGGGTGCTATGTCAAATGTACTCTGTAACTCTGCTAAATGAGCAGTTGGTGAAATGCTAATGTGTGTTATGTAAATCATGCACCACAAATTAACTTTTCTTTTAACATCACAACCTGTATGTGTATATTGGTGCAAATGCAGTAAGGTACCAATGTATAGTTTGATACCTTGAAGCTTGCAGTACTGCAAGAATGCTAGCAGTGACTTTATTTTCCTAAATGTCTCCTCCAGTGACTGTGCAATGTACCAGGGATGGCCAGTTTGTGGTTGTAGTAGCAAAGACTGCTACACAGCCCCCCATAGATGAGGATTCCCTCAGTCTGATGGAAGCCACTGATGCCTCCTGTAGCCCAACTGCCACAACTGCCATGTTTGTCATCTTCCAGTTCCCTGTCACTGCATGTGGCACTGTAACCAAGGTTGGTGAGGCTCTCCCTAGCTCTCGTGGTGAGAGGCTTCGTTCAGCAGTGTAATGGTGAATGCTCTCTTGCAGGAGGAGAAGGGTTTTGTGGTGTACGAGAACTACATGTCGTCCTCTTACGACATCGGTGTTGGCCCCAGAGGAGCCATAACCAGGGACACACTGTTTGAGTGAGTTATATGTAAACTTGCAGACTGGGCTTTTTGATTAAACTGAATCAGGCATCGTAGGTGAGTCTTTCTTATGACTGCCCCATCCCCCACAGGCTGTTGTTCCAGTGTAGGTACTCGGGCAACACTGTGGAGTCTCTCGTCATTGCTGTGGATGATATTCCTCCACCATTACCAGTGGCTGCTGTAGGACCACTAAGGGTGGAGTTCAGACTGGCCAATGGACAATGTTTCACAAAGGATTGTGTGGATGGTGAGCTTCTACACACTCTTCTGTGCTAACTGGCTGTTACTCATCTACCAATGTCTGTGGTGCTAATCCTTAAGGAGGTGTTTGCCAAGCTTCCTACATGTAAATGTGCATGGCAAATGTAATGGACATTTTAGAATTGCTGATTCATAACCTTCCAAACTGAATGCCTGAAGGGTTTGTCTTTCCATTAAGTGCTTCAGGCATAAGTATGTATTGGATACGGTTTAGATTAAGGATTGAACCCTCTGACTGTTAACAGACCAGGTCATGAAATGGACATAACTTGAAAGGAGAGAAGGATGGTCTCTTTATTAAGATGCCAAGATTTGTTTATCAATCTGTTAAGAGCATTTCTTTTACAGAATTGCATCACACAAATAAGTGCTGATCAGCATTAAGGAGTAGATGAGAGTAGCTCTAAGACTGGGCATGTATGTAGGTAAAATGTATTTCACTGGCCATTTGTTGGGTGTCACGCTGCATTAATGATGGGATTCTTAAGCCCATAGGACTTCAACAAGACTTGAATTGGTGTTTGTCACACTTGGTGTGCTAGGCTGTGTTGTCAAAATTTGCTGTCGGGCTTCTTAAAAGTATCTTGGTGTTTCTAATGGACTGCTACAATATTGTTACTATAACTACCACTTCTCATAAAAGGATGCCACATTAATTCTGACGTGTAGAAACCGGATAGCGCAGGCTGCACACATATTTGCCCAAGCACTGTTAACTTCACTATGCTGCCATCCGTCTCAAAATTCCAGCTCAAGTGGCATACAGCTCCTACTACACTGACGCCGACTACCCAGTCACGAAATTTCTGAGAGAGCCAGTATATGCTGAGGTTCGCATCCTGGAGAGATCTGATCCCAACCTGGTGCTCACCCTGGAGCAGTGCTGGGCCACAGCCACGCCCAGTCCCGACAGCCTCCCACAGTGGGCCCTTCTTGTTGACGGGTACAACACCTCAGCTATAAAAGCATTTTCATACTGTACAACGATTGCGCTGACTAATTACTTAAATGACATGTGAAAATGAAGTGACTCATCTCATTGCACCCAAAGTAATTTGCAATCCCTCAGGCTCTTAAACAAGTTAGGGAGCCACAGATTATCTATTACAACCCCTTTTATTGGCAGAGCTTATGCTAACTGAAGGCTGTCTTTTCCAGATGCCCTTATGAGGATGACCGTTACTTGACCACCATAGTCCCAGTGGATGGCTCCTCCGGGCTTCTGTACCCAAACCACTACAAACGTTTCATTGTGGAGATGTTCACATTTGTGGATCAACAGAGCTTTAGTCCACTGAAGGACACGGTACAGAGACTCTAAGTTTTATATTTTATTTTCAGGTGCATTTCAATATTATTAAAACCAGCATTTAGGATGGCCTGCATGTTGGTGAGCATCCACTGTGTATACATCACCCAGTAATGGTAGACTTCTGTGAGGCAAATACATTCTTGTATGTTTCTTGTTAAAGGAGCCATGTATGAGCTTGTCTGCCACCAGGTGTCAAATTAAGCACCTGTATCTCAGACCAAAACAAATGCATTGTGGGCCACACACAATGCACTAAGAAGCAAGTGCCGGTGGACCAGCTATGAATATTATAATGAGCTCAAAATACAATACAGGGGTGATGCCCTTTGTTTGCTCTGGATGCAATTACACCACATGACAAACTGTTCACTGCTATAATACAAATGAATAAATTGGCATGCAATGTGTGGAGGTCGCTTCTGATGGGATTCAAAAGTTTGGCTGTGTTCTGCCTTCACATTTTGTGATGCCTTCAGATACTGAACTCTGGTCTTCCTGTAGGCAAAGTTTAACCGTGGTTGCTCTGTACCCCTCCCCAGGTCTACATCCACTGTGCTACTACAATCTGTTACCCAAGCAGCTCAACCTCATGTGAACAGCCATGCCGCAGACAACGTAAGTATCACCTCTTGGTTGGGAATGTGTAATTATTGAAATGATATCTGAGTCTTCTCTCTCTTACAGGAAGAGATGTAGCTGCAGTAACGACTCCATCTGGACAGAGGGCGCTAGTGTCGAGCAGGAAGGTCATCTTGGCTGAATCTCTCGATGCCCTGAACTGGGAGACTGACGCAGCCCCTGTCCCGGAATCTAGATTGAACATTTAAGATTGAATGGCAGCTGTCTGACAAAGGCTTTTAATAAAACGTAGAAATGCTCTTGTCTCATCTCAGTCAATGCTGTAACTTGTACCTGAAGGTTACTGAAATGCTCAATTCTCCAAGAGGGGGAACTCTGTTCCCCTCTAGTGATTGGGCCAAACTGTATCCCTGACTATTGGAGGGGAAACTGAAGTTCATACTGCTCTAAGCCTTGCCTTATTTGCTATTGCAGATGGACATGGTGCCCAAGCTAGATGTATTTCTGTCTGCCACGTCAAGTCGCTTGACGTTAAATTCTCTCATACAGAGGAAACTCTAAGACGAGTATACTTGGCTACTTGTCCCAGTTTCTTCAGACGCAAGCCATGTCGCTATGCGTTGTGTCCCACAGACTCCTGACTCATTTAGATGAGCCTCACGATTCTGCTAATCTTCCATGTCCTCGTGAACGGCGAGATGCAGGGGTAGTGTAAAAGAGCCATGCGTTACATTTTGATTTAACTTGCTCACTTAATCCACCTGTACCTTGTAATGTCGTCTGGGTCAAAATTACCCAAATCACTAGCTCATCGTGGCGGATAGAGGGCACTAAACCTTTTTCTACAGCTTACACAGACATGATGTGCACTGACACAACATGTGACCTTTGTAACACGAGGGTTAAAAGGCACAAATGCATAGAGATAAATACACACAGCAGTGCTGATTGAAAACACAATCAGATGGTGTGGCAAAATACAAGATTTGAGTACATTACGAGGGTTAATATACTCTAGCCCA
>JAODUG010027125.1:0-12162 GCA_027564795.1 Aphredoderus sayanus
AGAGAGAGAGAGAGAGAGAGAGAGAGAGAGAGAGAGAGAGAGAGAGAAAGTGTGTTAAAAGGTCAGTCTGGATATGAATAAAAACACATGATAAAAGAGTCACACTCTAGTTCAACGTAAGTCTTCCCCTGGCACAATCCCAGACCTGTTCTAGGTCAAGAGGACCCAACCAGGCAGGACACTTTAGTGGCATTTGCACTTTGCGAAAACCATTTAGATGCCAGAGCGAGATTAGTCATCTTGCCATCTGGACGCCACTCACCACCAAGCCCCACCCACCCTGTGCTATCAAATAAATGAATGCCAAGCAAAGAGGACATGCAGCCAAGCTAACTGGCACATGCTAGTCCCATTACTCATTCACTTTCTTTTATTAAGCTGTCTGGATAATACAATGGAAAGTGTGAGACGCGCGCAGTAGTGTTAAGAGCTTTATCAAGTTTATTCTCACCATCTCCATAGCAATTTGCTCTGTTGAAGGATTATATTGGAAAAGGCTAATTGAAAAACAATATGGTTATATTAGTTAACCAGCATGGCACCAATTATAGTATTATATGAATACACCAGCATTGGCCTGGCAAAAATCCGTGATTGACTATGATCCGAAAAAACAAATAGTGTATTGTATACTACAAGATAAGAAATCACTACCAAACGCCTGTGTTAAAATTAAACATTTAACTACACTACATGTTAGTGATTAATATGTGTAATATTCAAGAGAAAGCATATACTAAAATTATATTTGATAAAAATAATCAGATAATGGAGAAATAACTCACAATTCCGGGATATATCAGCTTCAGCTATGGGTCTATCCATGGTATAAGTATGCAGTCCTATTTTAATGCTTGACCACAATTATGAATGGCTTGAGAAAAGTGCTAGTATAGCATAATGTATGTAGCCTAATCAAATAGCCTACATTTCCTTACATAACTTCACCATTCACCCCTACCATTATTTGATGTGTTGTAATGAAAACCACACTTGGATTTACTGGACAGAAACAAAAATGTTCATCTGACGTAATAAGATTGCAGCCTCTTGCTGTGTCTCTCATGCACAAATACAAGTAGAAAACGACACCCCGCTGTCTCAGCGTGAAAGCAGCTGCCTCCGAATTTTCAATTCACCTAATTCTCGCCATGGTGGTTTTTTTCCCGTCAATGGCAGAACCTATCATAACCTCTCCACCGTGCGTCCTACTCCACTAATACGCGTTCCCACCCCGCCCATATGTGATCAGTGTAGATGGGCTAAACCAGGGGAGAAGTCATCCATCAACCCTTTGCGCCACCAGTATCAAAAACCACACCAGAACAAAAGAGACTTCAAAGTGGTTCTCATCTCCATCTAAACCGTACGCCTTGACGCGAACTGCGCTTCAGAACTAATCGACTAATCGTAAAAAAAGAAGAACAAAAAAAGTACCAGGCGTGGAGACGTGAAACTTTGCCACTTACTCCAGTGCTCCGGTCCGGGTAGCCCCCCTGTGCCGCCGTCAGCTTGGTGGTGTTGAGCCCCACCAGGGAGGGCAGGGTCTGCGACATCCAATTGGTGATCATGGCCATGGTGCTGAGCACCACGCCGATCTTCAGCAACGGCACCGACATTATGTTTGCGCTCTGCGGTTTAGCCCTTCTTCATTCTACATAATCCGGTGAAACGCAGGGAAGGTGATGCGCGGTGCCCACTAGAGATACTGGCTGTTTCACCCGGGGCGCCGCTTCCGCGGCTCCTTTCTCGGACATCTCCAACGCAGGACGGGGGAATGGACTCGTACGGGACGGAGACCGGGAGGGAGGAAAACGGTACGTTTTGGTCGAACATAAACCGCGCAACACTTCGTCTGGTGGCGATAAAGAACACCCGAGTTACCGGTGAACGGAAGAGAGACGTTATCTCACTTGTCTATCCTTCTCTTCTCTACGCCGTCCCGTGCACACTGGCTACACTCCCGTGAACGTTCTCTGTTACTATTTGGTTCACGCCCGCGGTCCGCCTCCTGCCTTGCGCGCTCGCTATGATGAAGTGCCGTTGACTCCACACGAACTGCTCCGAATGGATAAGGGGGGCAGGCAAAGAGGAGGTGCTACATGGATCTATAGAAGCAGACGCAATGATGTCAGCCAGCCTGCTGCACATTACAGCGTCCCTTCATAGTAATATGCTGGATTTATTCGACTATATATCCCAGGTGTAAGGTAGAGTCCCGGTGGAATAGCAATGAGCAGTGAGACTGAGGCTGACGGTATATACACGAAAGGTTTTTTTTTCTATCTATCTATCTTTTTATTTTTTAGATGATTATTTGTCACCATTCCCTTCTCACCCCCAACACTACCTTCCCCTTTACACAGGCGAGATCTAGTAGGCTCGGTGTTGCTGGCTAGAAATGAAATGACGAACACGTTGATAGTGTTGCTGACAAATATGCTAAATTCCCTTTTATAAATAAAATAAAGTAACCGATACTATGGTCCAAAAAGTGTTAAAAAAAAGCATTATAGCGTATCAAAGATATAGGTTTACTACACGATAATCTACTAGATCGCAATTAAGATCATCTTTACTTTAAATGCAAATACAAAAGGAAACTGACACAATTCAGCCAAAGTCATGAGCTCAGATTGTGACGTGAGACTTAAAAAAATGCACATGACTTTAGCGCCATCGTGTAGCAGGTCTGTGCGTTGCTGCCTGGGAATAATAACGAAAATCCTGCGGGCTTTCAATAGACCACAACACAAGCACATTAAAATAATACATTTTCAATTTCTTTTCAGAGAGTATACTAAATCAAACAAATAGCACAACATGAATTAGACTACTTTGTAAGATTGAGTGAATTTGAGTGATGAATACTTTCATTCAAAATGTGTGTGCTTTGACACAAACAAGCAGTCAATCTCACAACACCTTGTAAGTGTTGCGGATAAATAAAATAAATTACCTTTTTTAATCAAATGTATGGTGACTGTTACTATTTGGTCCAAAAATGGTAACAAAAATGTTATTATAGCGTACTAAAGCGAATAGGCCTACTGCAAACACGATATATGGTACAAGCCTAATGTGAATGAGGCTACTTTGAAAGAGTACGTTTGAGAGATGGATATTTAGATTCAAGATGACTATACTTAGAACGTGTATATACTGTATGGGTATACCAGTGCTTATTATTTATTTCAATTCACTACCTTTTATATTGTAAAACAGTATTTAGATATTATAAAAACATTTACAACATGAACACCTGAGTAATTCTCCAGGCTATGGACAATCACTTACTATATCATGTCTTGTAAACACTGAGATTATCCCCTGCTATTCTTCCCCATTATGCAGTTTTCTGGTTAAATGAAAGGCATGGGCTTCCTCCACAGTATATACTGTATTTGTCTCTTTTTGTCTCCTGCACACTTTTCGCATGAGAACTCACAGTAGGGTTTGTTCTCGTGCCCAGCGTGGGCCATGCAGGAGGGGCCAGTGATAGTGTCCTGTCCTCTAATGGTCTTATATCGTCCAATCCACAAAATACGACACAGCAACAACCAACAGTCTGATTTATTTCCCAACAACCAAACACCATTTATCTAACGCAAGTCTAACTGTCAAACAGAAATAACATTGGCACATTAGTGTAAATGTCAATGTCTGGAAGACTTTGTTGAAAAAGAGGAAAATGCTTGAAAGAAATGCTCAAAGCTGGTATTGATTGTTAAGTGTTAAGCCCAGACCAACCTCTTTTCAACCTCTTTTCATTACTGTCCAGAGGTTAAACCTGGGGGATTAACACTGCAAAAACTGGTTCAATGGGTCACATCCATCCAGATATTCCAATGTTTGTCTTCCAGCCAAAATAGATTTGCTCCTTAACACTAAACATAATGGTACTCACTGTAAATTGCTTTGGATAAGTGTTTGTAAAATGGCCTAAATGCCCTGTCTTTCTGCTTATCTATCTAGCAGGGAAAGATACAATACGTTCTTTAATGCAGACATGTTTTTATCTACAGTGCCGTGTGATGGGGGTGGTTTAAAACCTAAGCCTACTCATCTATTGTAAGTTATCCTTCATGCCACCCTCACACCTTTTACATAACGCAGCATTTTGAAAACCACTGCGTGTTCAACCTAAATCTGATTTGTCTACACTGCTGTCTGCCATTGTTTCTTCTCTATGCCTTTCAAATAACCATGCATAATAAAAAGCCACAACACCAGCAGTCAACAACACATGCAATAATACTCACCAGCAAGTCAGCATACTATCATAAATCTAAACACATGGTAATTAGTGTTTTATATGCATCTTAGAAATATAATTGTAATAGTTCTCCATTTTAATCGATTTCTTTGTTGAATGAAACACATCGCAGTGGTCCGCTGAATACTATAATGGGATAGTGCTGCTCTATTTTTCTTTTGATGCATCTTTTTGTTCTTGCCAAGATAAGCAATTAATAACGTTCCACTATAGTGAAACAGTGACGACTTCATTTTCATTCATGACTATAGGCCTCTGAGAAATCCCTTTCGCCCAAGTATTTGTAAATGTTGATGCACAGAAACACATATATACAGCATGAGCTAAATTAGAAATACATATAAGATAGTCAAATGCTACAATGTGATACTTTTACATGAAGAGAAATTGCCTTGTGTACTGTGCAGCAACCATGCAATAAGTCTTTGCGGGTGGGTAGTTTGTAGGCTGGAAAACTACAGTACGTAGGCTGTGTCCTGTCAAAGGCTTTCTACAGTGGCTCCATCTGCTTATGGCAGAGTCTCGCTGAGCTGCCTGGAGTCATGTGGGAGGGGCGTGGGCTGACAGGGCAGGAACAGGCTGCTGCTCTGCTTGCTAACTGCTAACTTGTTAGCGTGCTGTAGCCAAATCAACAGAACAGATAATGGTCTGAAAACAGTATTAAAATTAGAGGTTATATTTTGCCACAGTTTTCAACGTGCGCCACCCAAAATGTGCTAGAGGTCTGTGTGCATGGGTTGGTTTGCGTGGGCGTACAAACGAGAGCTACAGGGTGAATTTATTAACAAAAAAATAAGGATTCTTTAGTGATTCAGTGTAGCTCTGGCTAGCATTGAAAAACACTGATTATCGTTCTGGACAGGGCTGGTCGATATATTTAAATCTATCTACATCTAAATCTATCACGATAATCAAATTCCGAAAATCATATCACAACGTCTGCTTATGAATTCACAGTTCCCTGTTAAAGAATCAAACTGAGATTTAACGATACAATGTTACAAGGCATTCTTACGATATGAACTTGCACATTAAAATATTCAAAATATATCTAATTTCATACTTTGGTGGGATACATACTCTAGACATTATTTAAGACTACAAAACTGAGCAGCACAACAGGTTGATATATGAATTTGATCACGACAGAACACTGAGACACGATAACAAACAACAATATGGAATTATCGTCCAAATCATCTCCAATTCTCCCTTGGTAAAGTGATTCACATGGTGTCACTGTTTCACATTAAAGCATGAGGCCACATTGCTGTGGATGTTGTTTTCTGATGAATTTTCTAGAAGGGCATGATTGGTGCGCTCTCTCTCTCTCTCTCTCTCTCTCTCTCTCTCTCTCTCTCTCTCTCTCTCTCTCTCTCTCTCTCTCTCTCTCTCTCTGTCTGTCTGTCTGTATCTCTCTATCCCTGTGCCCAAGGTGAGCTAATGAGGGAACAAGGTCCACCTCACCTGCTGTAAATGTGTGCTTGTCTGTCAGGTGCCAGGATATAAACTGAGACACTGTACAGGTCCTGTGTCTCTGTGAATCGGAAGGGCAGCGAGGGTTAACATTGACTTACCTTGTCCGGCAGGACTTGCACATACCGGCAGTCACAGACAGGAAGTGTCTCATGTCAATGCAGAGCTATCACAGGTGTATATTCTAGCACTCCCTGTTCAGATTCACAACATGTCCTCATATTGAACATGTCCGTCAACTGAAAATATTACACTGTTGAATTCTATCAGTATTTTACACCTCCTGCTGCAGTACCTTAGTTTTTTTAAACATTATGCTCACTGAAATGTTTCAGGCCTATATTTATTATGGAGCTAATGCACCAACATTTGAAGATACAGGAATTGCACTGTTAAAGATGCAAATTATGGATCAATTGATCTAGAATTAAAAACAGATTATATTTGACACATGTCACTGACACGTCAAATATGATATGTTGCTGTTTCTTCTCTATTCATTTTCTACATTTGTAATACAAGCCTTTGCTATAACTACTGTTAATATTTGTTATTAATAACACAATGGTTTCTAGTTGCATCAGTGCTCATAGTGTTCTGTTGTGTGTGTGTGTTATTTGGGATCAGACTTTTAAATAAATAAATAAAACAAATAAAATAATATATTTTATCATATAGTTGATTTTCTTCAACATTAACAATTTTTGTTGTCTACAATTAGTGACACAATGTCCATAAAATATGGTTTTCTTTGTAGCCAGGGAAATTATATAGTTGTATTCATAAATCTCGAGGAGACGGGGCCTGGTAAATAAATAGTATTCTGACTCACTCCCTTGGTTGATGCTGAATATATTCAATTTGTCAAATGCAACAACCTAATAAAACACATGGCCAAATCCAATATCATTCCCAGTAACAGATATAGCCTTCTGTCTATATAACTACCATATTCTACCATTAACCATGTATCTGTCTACAGACAGTTGCCATTCATTTCAAGTAAGTCAAATAAGGAATCTGAGGTGCACTTTTATCCAATCATCATTGCTCTACTGAGTTGGGTCTGGTGGAATAAACTACTGTAGCCATGACTAAGATGCAAGTCAAAACATCAAATTGCTCTGGTCACTGAGCATGCTCAAAATACCTGCTGTGTTTGACAAGCCTGAATGCTTTGCTTGCGGAGCCTTGACTTAAAACACCAAAGTGCACTATTAGCCTTGTAGGGGAGCTGCATATAATTCAGCAACATGACAGCCCTTGCCCTTATACAAGAACGTTGTATAATGCGGGGGCGACACGCTGTTTATATAAATTAATTAAAAAAACATCCATGCACTTAATTAGCAAGTGTACTGGCTAATACATTATTTGAGGGATCATATAATATTTTCCCCATTCTTGGCTCGTTTGTAAAACCCTGGTGTGGACTGAACAGGGCGCTGCTGGATCTATCACAATACACTGCCATCGTGTAATCCCAGCCGCTAATCTGTTAAACAGGGGTAGAGGGCTAATTCACCACAGCTCTGTATACGTACAGTAATCGCTTTTCGGATCTGGGGCCAATTGGGGCCAATTACACAGTGCCGTGGCTTTTGTACCGGAGTAAAATGGCGTTCAAACCTACTTGGGTGAGTTCTGTGCCCATAAAGATGAGTAGGATGAGAGTCAGGAGCTTGCTCGCAGGCTGCATCTCTCGCCTCCGGTGTGTGGACCAGCGGTCTCACATGCAGATCAGTCCCCGTCGCTGTCCTTTCCTCTCCGGGGCTCCCTCGGCGGTACCGTGGTGTAACGTACCTTGGTGTTTTCTTTTATTCCTCAGCAAACCAGGATTGGAAAGCGAGATATTTGTTTGACGGAACCGTCTCTGTGCATATTTATTTCATCTCGGCGCGTCGATGCCTTTCTCTTTTCGATCCTCGATCCTCGTTCTCACTGGTGCTTGCGAAAGACTATGATGGACATTACGAAACGTAAAAAAGGACGCTAAGTGCACTTGACGCTATAGTAAAGCGTCCTCTCCGATATTAACCAAACTTTACCTCCCTACCCCAAGCTGCCCTGTGAGCTCTGGATGGAGAGATGAGAGTGGAGGCGCTGGTGGTGCTGAAACGGAAATAGCTTGTCGCCCAGAGAGGGAAATTTAAACAGTCAAGAGGAGAGAGAGCAAGGAAGTTATCTCATCTCGTATACAGTAGGCTACAGTACTACAGTACATACAGTAGGCCATAGGCAGGGTTGGGTCAGATTACAGTAGGCTATATGAAATGTATTGTAATGTAAAATGAAATGTATACTGACTATAAATTATATGCCTATTTTTGTACAACAATTAATAACATTTCTGTAATCCACTGAATTCCAAAAAAGTGAATACTTTTGGATTAGCTGTCAAAATAATAATTAGACACATAAATGCTAGTTCCACAAATATTGTTTCATTGCAAACAATGCAAATACAATGCATTTCTCACAGGCCTATTCATGATTACAGGTCAAATCACATCACCCTTACAAAAGCGATCCTGGCACAAACTGCAAGTGTGCTGTGTGCATACTCTACACAATCTCAACCATAGACAGTATGATGTCAACATGTGATGTGCTATTTCTTTCATGTTCATTTTTGTTGCTGCTGTTTTTTAAGCAAAGCCTACAGGACATTTGTTATGTAATGGAAGAGGATCACAAAATACTCATATGTCAAGCCATTCCTCTAGAGGGTAAAAGTTTTGTCATCTAAAAATTGACATATTATAAAGACCGATTGAAAAATGCACGTAATGGAAAAAGGCACCAGTACGATGCTGATTGGTCACACGTTAGATATACCGCACAGATTTGAAAGCATTGCTTGCCTCACAAGACTGATTCTCGCGGTCAAAGTGAAGCTCGCCAGATCAGGATGGCCTCGCGAGGCTAATCCATTGGGCGATGCTGTCATGATCCTGGACACTGTGTGGATGGTCTCCTGCCCGATGATGGAGTGTTGTCAAGAGGAGATACTGCCATGATATCAGACAATGTGTGGATGACTGTGGCTGCCTTTCCTGCAGCCATGTGCTGGGGTAATCCTATATGCAGGCATAGTGGACGGGGAGCGGACCTAGTGGTGACTAGGAGACACATCCTCAGACCTGGGATCAATCCTCCCGTGGCATCTGTCAATATTACAGTTGACGCACCACTTACAATTTACTAACTTACTAAGTTCTTATTTTATGCAAAATTTGATACAATTTGTTCAATGTATAATTGGCCATTGCTAACCGTCCTGGAAAGGTGGATCCCTCCCTCTGTGGTCCCTTCCCAAGGTTTCTTCCCTTTTATGGAAGTTCTTTCTTGCCTGGGAGGAGCAGGTTAATGGGGTGTTGTTTGTTTCCATGTGAAAGGGACTGTAATGTGATTAAGGGATATATAAATACTTGACTTGGCTTGACTACCCCTGGCCATAGGTTAATTATTTTCAATGTATTTTACTTTAGGACCTACATTGTCGTATGAATGTATAGAATAAAATAAACTATACAATATGTATAAGTACATTTTTATAAGTACATTTTTCTCCTGAATGTGTCATAGTATACAATTGTAATCGCTTTACAGAACAGTATTTAGTATAGTATAGCTTACAGGTCATGTTAACCCATACTGTAACAGTAATCATAGAATGTATACTAACTATGCATAGAGGCTAATGACTCAAAATATTAGAGCAACACTTTGTTTTGTCTGGTGGGTGTAAGTATTCCTATAAATAGAGTTATTTTTATTCAGATTTTATACTGGCCATTCTCTAGCTGTGTGTGTCCAATTAATTCTAAGTGTAAGATGTGGTCTCTAAAAGGGATTTTTGCAGATCTGAAGCTCAAGCGGCTTTAGTTAAAATCAAATATTTACACATTTCTGTCATTAGGCTATACTGTATTTTAACACTTGTCTGTGTATGTTTGTATTTATGTTACAGGCATGTTATTATTCTGAGCAGGCTGCATTGAGACAATGCATTTACATGTTAGATACATTTGTGAGTTAAAGAATTTGAGTAGTGCTCCACAAAATAATACCCTCAGAAAAGATGGATTGTTGTGACGGCAGATATGTTGTGGTTCATTACCCTCTGTATGCTCTCTCTGTAGGCGGAAACGGTGCAAAGACAAATAACTATCCTTCTCTTACACGAACCCAAATTTGTCCGTTGACAGATTTAGGTTACTCTATCTGGAATAAAGGGCAGGCTCATTTTAGGAACACAGTTAATATAAGAAGCCTACTTATGTACTCAGTTGAATGATGAGTGAGAAACATAGCCATTTTTAGGTGCTTGTAACTGCATTATTGTGCAGTACAATATGATTTATACTACAGCCATGGATGTGCTTAGGCTTTGTGTAACAGATGATACTGTACTATTTTTATAGTACAGTGTGTGTGTGTGTGTGTGTGTTGTATGAGTGCACGCTTGTATCTGTGTGTGTTTTAGAGTGAAGACTTTTGGAGCACTCGAGCATTTGATTACATAACGTAAGTAATAAATAGAGAAAGTGGAAAAGTGCAAATGTTTGATCCTTTCAATTTGACACAGCACACAGCCTTGTCAGTAGCAGGCAGTATTTTGTCCTAACCGGACGCATTATTAACACTGAAGCTACAGTAGCAGCCTCAGCTCGTGGTCGACCCTTAAAACCTCTGCAGCTCTATTATTGCACTGTGTGGCTCACAGTGGAGGAGAGGGAAGTCACACGTGAGTGTGTGTGAGAGAGAGAGAGGTTTCACCTTAGTGACAAAGATGTATTAGTGGAGTTAAAGGTGGAGTCAGGGATGCTGGAGAAGGATTGTTGATTGTCTCCCTTTAATGCCAGAGGGTGCCCTCTCAGAAACTCTGCCCCCCAAACTGGATACGCACCCAAAGCTAGAATAGTGTTGTGTGGTGCGGTCTGCGCCGGGTTGCTTGTATTCCCATTTACAGAGCCAGGACTGTATAGAAACGTCAGCTTTTTTATTTCCCAGCATGCACACAGAATGGCTAGCTGTATATTTCTGAGTCAACCTTTAACTCCCCATTTACTGTGTTATTGTTTATTTCTAAATTAGGCTGTCAATTCTGAGTGGATTGTTAAATATCTTTTAGCCTGGAGCCTGCTCCAAAGAAGGGAACGGCGTCAGAGTGTTTTTCTTTGTGTGCTTTACATCTAAAGGTAATTTAAATGTCAAATTAAACCTTGGTGTACACTGGTTTAAAACTCTAAGCGCTAAGGTGCTGGCACTCCTCTCTACTCCTCCACCCAAAGCCCTGCTAGGCTCACAGTTGAGAAAATATTGAAATACCACAAAATATTAAACGCAAATATACCATCCAATAAAATACAATATTTGATATACTGCTCAGTATTGACTTTGATATATAGACATTCATATCATACTGTGCCTTACTGTACTGTAGCTGGTGTGAAGTAAAGTAAAGTGACCTGTCTCTTTGGCTGATATGCACCACAAGTGATAAAGAGGAAGGTTAGCCTGCGAGAAATGGAAGGAAACAAGACACCGTGTATCAACTCCCACACAGGAAATAGAAAACGATAGGGTGCCTCCACCTCCAGAGAGTTATCTGGCGGACTGGCCAAACACTACTGTTCAAACAGGCAAGACCACCAGGGTGCTGTTTAGAAATCTATGGGGCTAGTTGCATGAATCGTATGATTAGATAATTCCTGCCTCGCTTTGAGCTGATCATAGAACATTAATTATGTGTAATTTCCATTATTCTCATTTATCTTCGAGGTGTACAGCAGCTCTGTCTGTTTAGAATCTTTATCTCTCTCTCTCTCTCTCTCACTCTGTTCATACAGTACTAACGAATGTACTAATGATGTTTTTAAAATAGAAAAGAAAAAATAACATCAGTAAAAAGTGTTTTCAAAATGATCATGCGTGTGCGTGCGTGCGTGTGCATGGAGCTACAGCGAGAGTCCCAGTTTACACACTGTAATAGAATTTGTTTCTCTGCTCTGCGGCACGCTGCCATTACTCTCCCATTTAATCACTTCCTCGCTGCTCTCTGGGAAAGATGATGCCACAGATAGCAGTGATTCGCACCTCCATTATGGCTCTGATATGCTCCATTCGTTCCTTTATGGTGCCCGAGCCCCGGCTCTGTTTTGGTTGGGGCCTCGATCAGTTCACCGCTAACAGTAAGTGCGCCACATAACGGCTGATTTAGCTGCTGACCTGCTGGCCCGGAGAACCCAGTCTGTCTGTCTAGTGTCAGTGCTAATGTGCTAGCTACTCCCAGCCTCCATTGCCACACCAGGGACAATGTGTTGATACAGAGAGAGAGGTGGAGATAGGCAAGGAATATCTACAGGGACCAACCAGGGGAAACAGGGACTAGTGTGAGAGGAAAA
>JAODUG010027125.1:12262-72894 GCA_027564795.1 Aphredoderus sayanus
CTCTCTCTCTCTCTCTCTCTCTCTCATTCACTCACTCCAAACTGTCTGTTTATTGCCATGCCAAATACTCATTTACTGCAAAAGCATATGACAATTATATTATATTCATGTTCAAATTTAGAACAATATTAAATGTGGGAAACAATATGGAATGGTTCATCAGCTATGCTTATAATGCACATGGTCATATTTTGATATTTGCCTTATTTCTAGTATGACAATAGCAATAATTTTTACATGCTCAATTAAAATAAATATTTCACTAATATTCCTGCCATAATCACACTGTTATTCTAATTGGACACACTCTGTATAGACTATGCTTCTTGAATATTAACCATCCCAATTGGAAAATCCATTGTTTATAAGGACTTATCCAAATGCTGTTAAACCTGGCTAAACTGGCTAATGATTTTCTTGTTGAACTGATATTCTGAAAAGTATATAGTTGTTATTTAGATAAATAATTGAATGTTGTGTTGGGGGCTATTTGCACCAGCAGAGCATCTTATGTTGCATACTGTGTACAGTAGGCACTGTAGGATGTGAGAGTTGCAACAACAGCAACTAGCTAAAAAATAAGGAAGAGAGCAAAGTTTTGTAAATCAGCAAGCCAAAGTCTACTGGTCTGCTATTGTGAAGCCCATTTATGAATGGGCTTCACAATGTAGTTTTGATGGACCAATCAGCAAAGTAGTTTTGCTGGACCAATCAGGAATAGAAGCCCTGCTTGGTCAGAACCTTCAGGAAGCTTTTGACCCTCCTGTTGTCCTTAATTATATCGTAGAATGTCAACAGAAGCCTATCTGATTGTGTATGATTTTATGTTTCTCTTTTTTTTGTCATTGTTGTGTGTATTTATATCTTTTTGTGTGCCTTTTAGCCCTCCATGTTGTCCTCAGGTTTCAAACTCACACCTTGTTGTGCCAGCAGTGCACATCATATGTCCGTGTAAGCTGTAGAATTCGGTTCAGCGCCTTCTTTCTGCCACAAAGAGCTAGTGATTTGGGTCAGTTTGACCCGGAGGACAACAGGAGGGATATACAATAGAGGCAGGGGCTGTCAACCAGATATTCTCACTGATTGTTTCACTTACTGGTACATAAACTGATGCACAGCTATGACATTTCTAACAAAATACACTAAATGTATATAGCACTACAATCAGCAAAATGTTTTGAGTTCCTATACATACATTCATGCCTTGAATAAATCATATTAATCTAGTTGTTCTACCATACACCAACTCTGACGGCAAATAATCATCATGAATGAATAACACCCATCTCAAGAGAGAAGCCCTGGAGTATTTTATTTAATATGTCTGACACTCTGAATTCTACTGAAAAACACTTTTTACAGCTATTATTAATTGAATAATCTCTGTTATATCCTGTGGGAATCTTTGGCTCCAGACCCTGTAATCTTTTGTTTAGCTGTTGTTTGGCATAGATGTCTAGGTCTTTAAGTCAAGTCACGGCTGAAGACACACCTGCTGGAAAGGCAGCCATGTCTTCAGTGTTGGAGTGGAGTGGCTAGGTGTCCACCAGACATGACTCTGACTGTAATGGACTAGAATGCTGTGTGGACTCAGTTGATGGGGTGCGGACCTAGTTGCAGCTATGGCAAATCCGCGGACCTGCAACTTTAAAATTGTATTTCCTTTAAACACTGGGTTACTTATGTTTTGCACAGTGTGATACATTACGTGAAACTTATAATTGCTCATTCGTGTTGCCTATCAACACCTATTGCATCCTAACCAACCTGGAAGGGTGTATTCCTCCCTCTGTGGTCCCTTTCCAAGTTTTCGTCCTTTTTTTACCCATCGGTTTTTTTATAGTAGTTTTTCCTTGCCCGTTGAGAGGAACAGGTTCAAGGGGTGTTGTTTGTTTCCTTGTGAAATGTTGGCTTGTAAAGCCCTTTGAGACTGTAAGGGCTATACAAATAAATTTGACTTGAGTTGACTTGACATAGTGGATTTCATGAATATGCATGTTTATATTTCCCCTTGTTTCAGATTAATTGTTATTTTACTGGATAGTTTCAATAATAAAGTAGGTCTAATGGGGTGGTACCAGCTACAGAAGAGTGGGCAAAGATTCAATTAGCCATTCACATCCATTTAAAACTCAGCATGTCCTGTTGCAAAGCAATTTGCTTCAATTCACTTTCGGTAAGGCAATAGAGATACCACCTTGACCTTGGTGAACTGAATCCATCAAAATGTCCGGTGACAGTACACAGCGCTCTGCAAACGACTAGTGTAAAAGAATACAGCAGTGTGTGAATATTCCTGCATAACAAGTGGGTTTTAATGTTCCTTGATGATGCTAGCTAACTATTATAGCAGAACTGTCCATAGTAACTATTATGAAATTGTCGATTGCATGACATGACATTGTATCCTTTATTGACGCCCCATGAGGAGCAAATGTAAGGAAATGGCACTGCTGTAAACTGCTGTAAACCGCCGCGAGAGCTGTTGAGACCATGTGGTGTGTTACGATAAACAGAGACAGATCTAGTCTTCAGGGTGTAAAAAGCCCACAAGCCAGCCCTCAGGCCTTACCTGTAATTCACCGACTAACCACTGTGATTTGTCCAATACACTGACATACATTATGCACCCGCATTCACACCCCCACTCGTATAAAAGCACTCATTTAAAAGGATCCGGAATAGGCACATCTCCTCATACTGTATGTAATACATACAAATGGTGCAACATTTTACAGTTTGAAAGCAGTTTTGCAGTTAACTGAACCATGTATAGCCAAGGGACCTACAGTATATGAGTATCACACACCAGTAACCAGTCACAGCTACCATATGTAAAATACATTTACATTACAAATGCCAAAACACTAAGAAGCTTTCCATGTCAGTAAGGGCCTGTGTATTCAGTAGTGTGACCACCCCAAGCCTGCAGTGTAGTCTCAGCGCAGGCATTATATTCCTCCGTCAGGCAGCAATCATATGCTCCCACCCACAAATGATTTGTTTGTCCTTGGACGGCATTATTACTCTGTCCCTGAATAGCATGTCTGCAGTATTCATGTACAGTATGAGGGAGAACTGGCAAGCTTGTGTCCATGAGCGTGACTGCTCATTGTTGGTGTGTGCGCGCGCGTGTGTGTGTGTGTGTGTGTGCGCTCGCGCGCGTGGTTTACTGACAGAATGGTGCACAGTGAGAAGCAAGCAGACCCCACTTCCATACAGATCACTGCATCATCACCCGTCCCTATGTAAAATTGATGAGCTGGGGTTATTTAGGTCAGAGCAATGTGATGCAGGATACATACATAGGGGTGAACTGACAGATGGAGACAGAGAGAGAGTGCGGTAAACAGACAGTAAGCGACAGCATAAACAGAGGGAGCTCACAAACGCTGGATGATGGACATATGATGGGAGAGGGGAGAGAGCGAGGGTTCTATTCCTGACTGACAAAGGCGTCAGACGTTGGTGCCCCTGCTATACCACTCTTTGTTTCTCCACCCACACCACCACCTTCACCCGCCCCCTGTACTGAGTGTCAGAGCTCATTACACCAGAGCGCATGTCACTTTTTGATCAAGACGAGAGAGGCTTCTTTTTGCCTGCAGACCTGCTAGTTACCCAGGTTTCTAGATTTATGCAGCTCTAATTCCGCTTTATCAGCTTTAAAAAGTGCCGTGCTCACCGCCTGTCTGGTGTTGTTAAATAAAATGGCTTTCGAAGCCCTTGGATTTCTTAATTGCGTCTGCCTTGAAGGTCAAACATGTTTTTTACATTTCTCTTTGTTTCAGCGATTTAACGCAGGACAGGACAAGTACAGAAGGTGTCAACATTCTGTAATATCAGCTGATGTATAATGTGTTGCTCGAATGCAGATTTCCAGATTTATTGTTTCTGTACCCAAGGTCATCTAGCATAGTATTACCCTATTGCAATGCAGCAGGCATTATATATCGTGAAAGACTTAAAATCATGTTGTGGATCTCATGTTGAAGGACACTCAAACTAGAACTGTAAATGCTATTATTGTTTATTTGTGAAATCACATAGCTTAGTTTTTTCGTGGCTACAGTAGTGATTAATACATTCTTAATCATATAGGCATTATTGTTTGACTCCAATAAACAATGGAACACATAATTTGTTGAGATTGGAACCGCAGAGCTATTGTTTAACTACAATCAATGTACAGTTAGATGGACTTGTTGAAAGGCACATCCAATAAAACAACTGGATGAGTTGAAATGACAGCTTTTTTAGTATTCAAAGCCAGTGCATGGAAAGGCACTTTGCTTTGCTGATATGATTTATGATATAGGGAAGAATGGCTGTGATTTACTCCTGGAAGAGAAACAGCACCATCATTTTGATAGTGGTTTAAATGTGGTTTTGGATCCCTAATTTAACAGAACCAGCACTATGGAATTCATGTGAACACTGTTTCAAAGATGACAACAACAAAGGTCTTCAATGCCTTTTCAGTTTTAAAGTGACTTGGCATGACATATGGACATTAGATCAACTTTATTGACACTCAATTGCATGCCATTTATTGTACACAACTGAACAAAATGTTGTTGCTCACATAGCAAGCTGCCACATGAAATGAACAGTAAACGGTAAACATGGCATGAACAAGTTCATAGAGGATAAATACTGTATATTATACTAGATTCTACTCTCCTCCACAATTCCTATTCTTTCTCCCTGCATCCACATGTTATGCCTTGTTTCTTTGTGGAAGTTCTTCAGATGTGTGAATGTACAGTATAAATGTAATACACACTGTATAATGTTGTTAGAAACCCCGCACTGCATTTTCAATGTTTATCATTACACTTGTAATGTTTCTGCTTCAGTTGCTATTGGTGCTATAGCACTGCCAGTCAACATGGCTACACATTAAAAATATATACTCATAGGTGGAGTCGGCAATTGTAAGATACTGTAATACACGTTTTGGTCAAATTCAGAAAACATCTCACAGTCTGCCTGTTCTGTGTGACAAAAGAATCCAATGTTTCTACATATAGCTCTGGTTCTGTAAATGGGAACACAAACAAAGTGGTGCAAACTGCACCACTTTGGTATATGGCATTGAAAGGAGAGGTGTTTTTGTTTTGACCGAGTTCAAACGTCAACAATATTTCTCCAGCACCCCTGACACCACCATTAAATCCAGCAAAGCAGATACAGCATGAAATATACTGTATGTGCTGGAGTAATGTTAAGACTGGATGGAAACACACACGCACACGCATACAAAAATATATTCTAATTTCCCTCATGTGGTGCTTGCGGATTATGCATACAAATTGTTATATCTATAAAAACAAAACTATTGATGGTCTACATTGTATGATTTATTACACACACACACACACACACACACACACACAATGGTTCTGTCTTTCCTCTCTTCCTAGATCTCAAATATCAATCATCCCAACACACACACATACACGCACACCGATGAACACAGCAAAGGAGCTGAATAGCTAGTCTGAATTGTAGTTCAATTCCTGGCACCACACACAAGATACGCCTCCACATATTAAGAATGAAATGACTTTTCCTGGCTCTCTGGATGATAATGGTTTGGTTGCATTGTTTGCTTTGTGGACGGCCCCCAGGCAGTGAGGCCCCTGGGTTTGCGTTAGCACCATAAAAGCCAGTAAATGTCAAAATAGCCTAGATGCCACAAAGCCCCCTGACCTATTTGTTCATAAAAGCATTCAGGATAATCATAATTTGATGCATAAGGTCTGGTTTTTATGCTATGAAAGAAAGTGAACCATCATTGGAGTATGCAGGCACAAACACAAATGGCAACAAAATTCCACCTGGTTTTCTTATAATTTACCACAAGAGACAAACTATATTACTTTGTCTTACATTGCAACAGAACATTTATACTGTACAATATTATGTACATTAACCATGCCTAACTACAAGTAACATTATAAGTAAAAAATAGACCAATTGAGATAGAGAAACAGTTTTTTCACTGTACACTTAAAATTCAGTTCAACATACTGTATACCAAAAAAGCCTGATGTGGGGGTTAAGAGATATTGAAATGACATACAAACTTACAGTATCAAAACCTTTCAAGGTTAAGGTTTTTATAGTATTCAAACCCATACATGCAGTATCCAGAAATTGGAGTTGGATTAACAATCCATCTCCTGAAATACGTTAAACTTTATGTGCCTATATTTTGTCCTTGGGCACTATGATGATGTGACACAAAAACACAAACATTCCTGAGGTCTTTCTGACATTCATAATAAAATTTCATAATGTAGAGCATTTTTTCCACCAATTAGGTACTACAGGTGGTCTGTGACAAAAAATAATAGTGATGAAGACATTGAAAATCTATTTTCTCCTAGAGTCATTATTGTACAAACTGTAAATAATAATAATACTAATAATAATACTAATAATAATAATAATTTACTTACTGTATATTATCAAGTCATTTTGCAGGATTGAAGCAACCATAAATATGCAACCCTCCTTTTATAAGATCAAATCCTATATTTATATTTTTCTCTTGTATGGTTAAATTGACAAAATATCGTAGTCCGGGAAAGGGGTTTGGCTTGGAAAATAATTGAAAGGGGAGACAGAAGCCAAAAAAGTTTCAGAACCACTGTTATAAAAAATAGTTTCTGGAAGCAGGAAGCAAACCTTAATTGTGTCTGGGAGCTTGTCTTGAATGAGAAGCGGGTCCTGAACTGAGGAAATGGACTGTAAGCCTGGTTATGAGTTCCATGCATTGCCATGTCAGCCAATCTATCACACAGAACACAGATTAATGTTGATCACATGTGTCCAAAGCCTTGTGATGGCTGTAAGGGTAAAATCGATACCAGCCCACTCTCTGGCCGATCCACAACCCCCCCCTATAACAGCTGGCCCCCGCAGGGAAGAGATCAATAGCCACACCAGAGGCAGGTGGTTGATCCAATTACACGGGTGTAGCGCAGCATCCATCTCACTTGTTGGCATGCACACAGGAGCATGAGGCCCTCCTTCAAAAACCCAATGGGAAAACAAACACACTGAAACTACAAAAGACAGAGACAGAGCACAATATAGACATAATCATACTGTGCTTCTATATAGTTCACATGACATCTTTTTCACCCACCCTGCCCTCAGGCCACAATTTACCCCAGTACAGACAAACAAACATCTTGTTTAAATGGTCAGTAATCTTTCTAGCTAGCTATCACGATACCCATCCAAGATTAGTGATATTGAGGCTGTTTTCTTGCCAGCATTTGTGGATATACCCAATCCCCTACAAGATGTGTTTGTTTGCATGCAAAGCAGTGTGTGTATTAGCTTTGACTTGTACCTGACAAGAATGTATAGACTACATTTTATCATCTTTGCTAGGTCATGTCTAATGTACTATAATGCTACAGGGCTCAATTTTTGTTTTTATTCTCTTTAAAATAAAGTCCCTATTCAATTTGTTTGAATAAAACAACTTTGACCTGTATTGGCCCGCATTGTTTGGAATTTTGGCAACGTGTTGCTAATCTTTCTAAATTGGTCTTGTCTGTAATCGGGGTACACTGTCAATAGAAGGGTCCATCTTTACCTTCGTTACTTTTGCATTTCCCAGTTCAATTCCCACCTTCTGCACCTGTCTACACACCTGCTACCACAGTTGCTGCTGAATTAATTAGCTGCACAAACGTCCTCAGTAACGGCTGCTTACAACAGAAGGGCACTTCTTTATGTATTGGTCTACAGTGAAACAGGGTCAGATCAGATGTTAATGTGACATTTAAGTGATACTTGGATATTAATGATTAATGTCCCCATTTAGTATTGGTCATGATGTGCTGCCAGATCTTTTCCACAGGAAATAGCTAATGTCTGCTCTAGAACTCACTAAGTCATAAGATGATGTACAGACACACACACGCACACACACACACATAAATGTTTTATCAAAATGAGTTGCAGTGTTCTTGGCTCTGCTACTGTATGACTAGGATTATAACCAGTGACATAAAACTTTGACCAATTCTGAGCTATGGCTTTAATATATTTTTCCGTAGAGTTTTAGCAGGTTTAACCTCAAAGAGCTGTAACATAACGCTGTGTATTATTTTCCTGAAAGATATTTTCTTTCATTCTGACGTTGTGTACTTCTGACATATAGATATTTCGGCCGCTCCCTGTCTCAGAATCGCGATGGATAGCTGGGAGGACACAGATAGATATATTTAATATCTTTCATTTTAACTGAAACCAAAAACAGTGGCTCTCCCTCAAAAACAATTGCTGTGCTGCTGTCATTGCACCAGTTGTTTGTTCACAGAAGACTGGACATCATTGTGACGGTTATTATAAACCTACCATTTTCCCCTTAGCCCCCTAGCTCTTCAGTGAAGAGGATTTGAAGAGGCGGTGAAAAAAACACACATTTTGAGTGAACAATTTAGATGTACACATGAAGCCTGGCTCTAGCTTTGAGCCTTAAACCCTGTCAAATTATTCAAATCCGTCCAACAGGCTTCTGAATGAATCTGACACTGCATACTTAGCTTCTCAGCTCCACCAAATTGATAGGGGAGGCAAATTGCCAGTGTGATGCTGTATAGGCCGTGCAAGGCTGCTCATTTCGCAATAGAATTTCTAATGTAATTGTAAGCTTCTACAGGCCTCCATTGAATTCCTTCTGTGACAGAAAAGCTATGGCGTGTTTGCAAATGGATTTGATCCCTAATGCAGAACAGAGATTCCATCTAAAACATCATTAGGTACTGAATTTCCCCTATCTACTCCCACAGTGTGTCAGTAGCCATTAATGAGTAATTTGCATGAGATTGGGAATCGTTAGCAGCCTTTATTTAAATTTTTAGAAAGGGAGGCTTATTGCCACTGAACTCATGTAGAGAAAAACAGTCTTGATCAGTCTTTGAGGAAATGTCCAGCGCGCACACAGACAGACACACACGCACGCACGCAGGCACGCACACACACACACACACAAAATGTATACATTACACAGCAAGATGGCAATTCATATAATCAACAAGCACAATTGTCCTTACTCTCATTCTCTCCTTCATTTCACAGTTTAATTAACATAATTTCATCTAGCAGAGCAGGTGCTACTACACCATGTGCACTTCTCACTATATTCCAGAGGCTATCTCCTATTATCTCCTATTCACATAGGATGGCACACAAGCTATCACACAGGGAGACGGGAAGGTTGGCAAAAACACAAAGGCAAATGCCAAGAAACCATTCCTTGGACCCTGGTATAAAACGTGCAGAGTATGATTGACATCCTAAATGATCACACATTCAACAAAAATTGAGTTTTCATAACCGTATAATCATAATCTTTCACCGTGTGACAGACAGTCATCTGTTCGCCCTATAATGAGCTCTAACCATCTTGTCAACTCCAGCTGTCGATGATGGCATCACACCATTGCATGCTCTCTCTCTCTCTCTCTCTCTCTCTCTCTCTCTCTCTGGCTCGCTCTCTCTTTTTTGTTCACCCGTGGGTTTGTGCCATTGCACTGATACACAAAGAGCCTGTGAGCTCTCACAGTTGTGTTATACAGGAAGATGATGAAAAACCGCCCAGCGCAATCACTGGTTCTCCTCTGCGTTTTTGGGACTCTGTGGCGCTGTAAACTATGAACAAATAAATGGTGAAATGTCTTTGTGTGTGATGAAGAAATGTAATGCACATAATAGAACAGTTGACGCTGGTCACAGCACAAACGTTAGGGTCATGACAAAGCTTGGAGGGAATATGTAATCTGTCCAGCCTTCAGTGTGTTTCATCACTCTGTCTTCTGTCTTCATTCTGAATGACAATATTCCCATTTCCCAAAAAGACATTTAGTGTCAATGGCAACTGCAAAGTGCCCCTCACTCATTCTGTGTCTAGTTAAATAGCCACAGCTTTTCTAAAGTTTACTAATGAACAACTTTGTCTGCTTTGCAATATAACTTTCACATGTTGTCAGGTCTTTGAGCTCAGCTATTTGTCCTCCAAAATTAAAATGTCCCCAATCTCTCCACTGTGCTTATGTGCGCCAATTTCCATACTAATTAGGTGAGTCCCAGATGCTGAGAATAAGAAAGCTGTACTTTACTGCACACTTGTGTTCGCATGCTGTCTGTTCTCATTGGTGCACTAGCACACTGGGCTTGTTGGCATCATTAGCCAGTGACGAGGGCCTCCCTCACTGTAAGGCACAGATATCATTGTCTCTTCACTTGTCCTGAGTGGGGAGATGCGAGGTAAACTGCTGTGTGGACACCCGTGGAGGTAAAAAGCACAAAATGCATGAGGAAAGATGAGCTACAGTACACAGAAGGGCAGGGTGCTCTAAACACGCCTGAATGAAGAGACAGATTAGATATAGAAAGATCATAGAAATTAGTAGAAAGCTGTGAATGTCTGGAGAAACAGTGGCTGTCCAAAGATAATTATGACGTGTGACAGGACAAGATGGTCTCTGGGTAAGACAATTATATTGTTAGGCCAGAATAATATATATTTGAAAAAAAAAAGCCTCCGCTGCAACAATTTTAGTGCCAGTGTTTAATATCTGGACAGGTAGCAGGAAAAATGAACATAACATGAAAAGTTATTAACATGAAGTACGTTTTACCATCCTGCTTTCTTGTACCTGATAGCACACTACTGCAAGAAGAGTTCCCAAAAGTCCACATTTAAACGCATTTTCACTAATCTTTACACTAGCTCAGGAGCTTACACCCGCTGGGAGTGCGGTTTTTCTATTTATTCTCTGTCTAAATCAATATATCTAATTATGAAGGGGATTAGACTTGAGGATAATGTGTATCATCACTGGCTTCTGTCTGGTGGGCTTTTATTAGTTCAGCTCAACATGCTGGATGATTGGATGACGACGGCACTTATCCTAGTATCGATGGATAAGCGCCATCCTGACAAACCACAGGGCGTAAGCAATGAGATGCTAATGTGACTGGCTGTGATGTGAGAGGTGTGACATATCCCCCTCAGATTATAACCGGATTCGTGACATCAACAGCAAGAACAGAGAGAGAGAATGATACACCCGACTAGGTTACGATAAGGAGGAGGTTCCGGAACATGCTGGGCCAGTGCGTTTTCCACTGAATTTCAAAAACCTATCACCTCCCCATCAAGAGATGAGCGGCTGGAGGACAGGACCTGTGACTCATTGCAGCACCATGACTATCCCCTGACAGCTGCTTGGGCAATTTGGCGGTAACCCAAAGGGACATGGGACATGGCTTCATCACAGGTGCTACATAGAGACTTTAATCCTGGTGAGCCTTGGCCCTCTGCCACAGGGAATTCTGGGATTTTGGTATGTTTGCGTGTGTGTGTGTGGCTGTGTCTCTCTCACTATGCATGTACCACGACACAACCATTCTGCCATCTGTCCTAGCTGAGCATCAGGTGTGGAATAGTGCGTGGCATGGCTCTCAGATGAATCCATGGTCTCCGGCCATAGTCTCTCCAAGGCCAGATTTTGACTAAACAAGCCAAAATGGAATGGCAAGGATTCTGGCAGTATAGACTCTGGTTTGTCCTGGAATGTAAAGAATTATAGTATAAGATTCTACAAAATCATTACATCTCTTATTCTTACATCTAGAGCTTTATCTATAAAAATGTTGGTTATTAATGGCCCAATGGCCAATCTTTTGTTCAGACTAAATCACACTGATGAAAAACAAAATGTAGTTAACAAAGGCATTTTAGTATATACTGTACACTAGCTGATCAAAAGCATACAGTATTTGCTTTTAGTTAGTAATCACCAAACATTTTTGGTGATTACAAACAAAGCATAAAATATTGTATGCTCTTTGAGCACAGCATTAGATAATTATAATAATTGAATAATGTACTGTATGTGGAATTGACTGAGAAAAGTGTATTCTCAGAAAGAACACAAAATAAAACAATATTAAAAAATTCTTATTAAATTAAATGAATATGTAAAGACTGGTCATTATTAGAAATAAGATGAGCACTGTAGATTCCAATAGGATTTGTGTCTTTCTGTCCTCCAGTTCAGGCAGAAGTAGATACTTCTGGTGTTAGCCCTTCAGCTGTGTCTTTCATATCATTATTAATAATGCATTGGAAAAGAGTGCAGTGCAGGCTACACTAAAAAAAATCTATTTTTATATCTTATATAGAGCCGAGCTGAGAAAAGACAAGGTTTGTCTTTTACGCTTGTGGCAAAAGCACAACCCATAGGTTTCAGACTTCTCAATTATCTTCCCTCAGCAATTACTGCCCCCGGTGAACCCATGAAGGATACGGTAAATAACCTTCAGTAGCACAGGACACACCGACAGGAAGAAATAGAACACCACCAGATACTGGCAAGCATGCCAAGGTTAGCCAGTTAATTTTCAAAAAGCCATTCACTCAAATCTTATCTACATACACCCGCGAAGCAGAGTGATGGTTGTGCCAGTCAGTTCTGCCCACAATGTACTTTGTTCAGCTGGGTAACTGAGTTACTGCCGCCTACGTATATGATTTTGCTGAGGTTTATGGCTCCTTCAGCCGGTATACGTGTGTTGGACGGCTCGGCAGGTGCTACTGTTTCCACCACTCTGCAATGAGTAATCCCCTCTCTCCCTGTTTATCTCAGACAATCTATTCTAATAAATGAAATAATACAGTCTATTCCGAGTCACTCTACATCCAATTCCAATGAATAACCTCAGGGTCAGGGAATGGGACACAACTACGTGCAAATCATTTACTTTCTCCCAGTGACTTTGACATTTATGACCATCACTGGAACCCTATGGTGAAATGGACAGAGACAGAGATGAAAGATAATTTTATTTCTTTCTGGTAGAAGTGTGCACATGATCATCCATTTGGACGTAGCTAAGAGCTACCGTAGCTGTAGCAGTTAGTTGGGAGGGTCAGGGAGATGCCATGAGATGCCAGTCAGTCCAATCTGATTAGGTCTACTCAGTTACATAAACAGTAAACAGCTGCGTGGGTGGACACTGGCCTTTTTGTTTCAGTCTCAACATTTTTCCTACCTTTTACTCCTCAGTATGAAATAATAATGATACAATGACTCATCATTATTGCAAAGTTCAGTTGTATTATAAATTATTAAACAACTTAAGATGATGCAGTGTTCGTATTATGGTTTCATTGTACATATGGACAAGAAACCTTTACTGGCCAGGTGTAGTGACCTTTGTAGTAATGAAGACATTTGCAGCCTTCACACTCACACAGCTTAAAGACATTAATGAAAAGCCCTCCTCTCCTAAACACTGCAGGTTTGTCTACTCTCCCCTAACAACTGCAGTTTGCACACCTCACCTCACACTAATGGGCATTTGTCTGCCTACCAACAGGAGGTTGATCTCATTGCTGCCTACCACAGCCACAACAACTGTTTTAGACACTCACAGAGTAGCTGACATTGTCTTAGAAACACAACGGGACTCATTCTAATTCTTGGCCCCTAAGGTGAGCCAGTAACAGTAACCCAGCAGATGCCACCATCCACCAGCTAAATGAATATAAAGGGTTGACTGAAGTGCATAATTCAGGAACCTGCCCACTATCTACTTGTATGAAGCCAGGCGTCAGAAGGGAGCAGTTTGGATTATCCCTGGCTGCTGGCACCCCCTGGACCATGGGCCACATAAAAGCATAAAAAATTGAGAAATTGTGATAAAGCCACATTAATTTGTCACTCGAGAAATGTAGGAGTGTGTGTGTATACCGGTATCTACAGTATATACTGAATATATACTGTACTGTAAATACAGGATATACAGTACAGTATAAGGTTTGTCACATACACATACTGTACACATACACACACACACATTCATTTGTAAACCCTACAACTTTAAAAAAACGGTATTCCTCCATAAACCTGTTCCCTAACCTCCTGTCATCTTTCCTGGTGATGCTGAGCCCGTAGCCCATTCCTTCCCCCCCTGGATGAGCAGACTTGGCCCCTTAAGCACTGAGTAACACTTCCACTGTTCATGGCCTTCACTCAAACTGGGTTTAATTCTGTCCTGTCAGCACATCTAGTGGGCCAAGGGGCCGTAGCTAGCTAGCAGGCTAGCGCCGAAGACGTGAATCCCATAATGATCCCCAGGCTTCTGCAGGGCTTTGCTCTCATCAGAGCTAATATAGAATGGCCCCGCTGAAGATGGACACAGGGCGCAGTGAGAGGCAGACAGCTGCAGACAAACACGGCATCCAGCCAGATAACGCTAGTGTTAGCGCCAAGCTAGGAGAATCCTCCAAATTGGGATTTTCTCTTTTGTTTTGCTAGCTTGTATTTCTCCTGCCTGGATGCAGGTAGATTTTCTGTCACTAAGTTTTGGGTAATTAGTATTCATGCTAGCTAGGCTGACTGCTTTGTTATTTTAGTCCTCAGAGGCTCTAGTCTGCACTCCCACTGTCACTAGCGAGTTTAAATTCACACCACATCCTTCCTACAATTGTCTTTTGGTTGAGACACTCGGTGGAGCTACTTTAGATGGCATTGCTGTTTATTGTACACACCTTGTTATATAGGCTACTGTAGACACAGGGTTTGTAGGAAAATATTATAATATATGCCTAGATATCTTATACCTTTTACCTTTAACCTTTAACTTTAAAGCTACATTTTACTTAACCTTGCCCATGTATCCTGTATATGGGGGCATGAGCTCTATATACATTCAATCCAAAACATAGCCTACAACATTAGGATACCTTTTTGTAATGCTGATTTCAAGTGTCTCTAAGAAAGAGTTTGTTTGGAGATGATTAGTGAGATATATCACGCTGAGTTTTAAGCTGTCAGTTCCGCATATGACTTTAGTTGCCAAGCGCACACCTGCGCTTTATTCAGCAGCATCCACACGTTCGACAGACACAGCTGTGTCTTTCTGATGTTGAACATCTCAAACAACAACTGCATAAGCAGGGCTAAGAGAGTCGAAATTAAATGCCCTAGTTTTGGTGACTGCTTGACAGTTTATGACAAATGATCTGCGTCATTTAATTGTTCATTAGTTAAAAGAAAAGCACCTGCTCATGAGATATTGCAGCCTCTTGTCGCAAGACGAATTTATACAAGTGTGAGGAAGCTGCTCATTATGATGTACCTATCACAGAATTCAACTGAAAGCTAAATTAAGTAGAAACAACAAACACACACACACACACATATATATATATAACATTAAAGGCAAATAGTTTGTTATAGTTTGTCCAGTAAAACTCAGCAGCTGGTTTTGCAATGCTGGGAGCCGTCACTGAAAGGTTAATGTCTGCTGCAACCTGACTGTCAGACGTATAATGAACATGTTAGATTGTGAATTATGTAGTGCGCTCCATTAAGGATGAATCGCCAAGGTTTATTTGATCCGTGTGCTTTTCATGATGAAACATCTTCACTGTAAATGTAACAACCAAGTGCCGGGCGCCTCCTAATCCGACTGCCATTTTGTCTTAACGCTGAGTGACACGCTATCAAGGCAGGAGTCAGGCGGAGTCACGCGCAGAAGAGGGCCCGTTAGATTGAATCGACACTGCAGAGACAGACAACCTGTCAGCGCTCCAACACTCCACAAAGCCCCGGAGGAAGCTTTGTGTTACTTAACATTTCGCTGCTCATGCCTCTAGGAACCAGAGCGTGATGCAATCCTCCACCATGCTAAAAGCCTATACAAGAATGCAGTCATTGTTGGTTTGGAAGACGGTGATGAAGGATCTCTGCATCATCGTCCGCACTAGCAGTAGTAATACTATGCTGTTTCATTGAAGAGCTGGCAGTCTGGATTACTCTATCATCTAGCTACAATACAGTGCCACTAGATGGGTTGTTCTGTGAGGCGCAGGTGAAGGGGGTGTTGTTCCATGTAAAGTGTGGGCCTGTGCAGCCCTTTGAGACTGTAATGTGCTTAAGAGCTATATAACTAAAGTTGACTTGGTGGTCAATCCACTTTGGTGTGTCGGTGTGACTCCTCGGCTGACAGAGCTCCTAGCCTGGCACCACTCTCTAGTCTCTCTAGTCGCTCTAGTCTCAGCCATAAACAGTGAGCTTGGTGTAGGCCTCCTTCAAACATAGTAAATGTAGTCTATTTTAAAGGTGGAGTCAGATATGCTGGAGAGCGTTTGTTTCTTTGAACTTGATCAAAACAAATAGTTCTCCGCCCCCCCCCCACATTGGAAACACATATGAACCAAAGCTGAGGTAGTGTCGTGTGATGCAGGTGCAGTCTTCACCACTTTAATTGTGTTCCCATTTACACATGCAGGACATACTGTAGGAAAACCGGGTTCATTTTCATCACCCACACAAAACAGGCAGCTATTGGACCGCAAGTAGCCTAGATATTGGTTGAATTTGACAAGGGTATTAGCTGGCAATTATTGACTACACCATTGAATTTAATCATATATCCTATTCTAATCAATTTGAATCATAACAACGTTGTTATTCATTCTTATCCATGTACTTTACAAAGGCATATGAAAGGGTAATGAAAACATCAGGATGGACTCATTTATCCCATACGTGGTTTCATTTGATACTATATAGCTCACAGGAACAGTATGTGTTATGTATCCTGTTACAACTGCTCAACAGTATTTTTCACAGGGCTAAGTTTAGCTGGGTCCCAATGCAACATTTATGCTGGGTGTTTAATCAGAGACTTTCTGGTGAGCTATTGAAGTTTAGATGACAGTGATGAATTAACGCCACAAGCTCTGACCCCAGGTGGGACATAAACACTATCATAATTCCATCTTCTCTCCATTATAGCCATTTTTGGCAGGATGCATTAATGGTGGATGGTTTTAGGTGACTCCAATCAATTCAAATCAAGTTTGGCCATGCTTCTTTGCTAACACTTTTCAATACTGCAAAAACGACCAAGTCCACACTCAATTTGGACCTGAAAACAAACGGGGACAAAGATCTGTAGAGAAGAAAATAAACACGCAACACATAAACCCTGCACTGCACAGCGCATTACACTAGACAACTACAAATCAGTACAGATTGTGGATGACACAGGAAATATCAGTTGTGGTCAAGGCAAGTGTATGGAGCTATGCCAGTGTTGTCTGTGGCATTGGGCATAGCTCATCCCCTGCAGGATACTTACAGAAGCCTTGCATATCAAGTGCCACTCATTGTGAGATATGAGGCTTTGTATTTGCATCCGTTGGTAATCACAGATCTTCGTTTGGTTTGCCATTGGATTGCATGTACACTACGTGTACTACAGTATACACTACATTGCTGAGCCTGGCTTCTGTTCTGATTTGTCAGTAATCACCAGATAAAAGCCAAGTTGGAGATTGTGCTGGAGACAGCTCTGGTAGTCTCATGCAATATTTAATAACATGCAGATATGCTGAAATGATTTTTTATCACATAATTAATTTGAATCTGTTGGATGTGTGCTGCTTGAGAACTGCTTTCCCACACAGAAAAATGTGAATGTGATTTAAAATAAAGAACCTGATGCTGTAAAATAATTACTATAAACATTCAGTCTCCTATATCACCGCTTTCCCCAGTGCAGCAACAGAACGCATTGCAGACATTTCACAGCATTCCATATAATTATAAGCTCAAACAATAGCCCCATTAAACAAATTACTCCAATGCTTGTGGCCAAACAGTGTGGCATCTACAGACTGGCAGAATTTCTGAGCTGTTAAAGCAACTTTGGAGCTACATTATGCAGTATACACTTGCATGTTAAATAGCCTGACAGTGTTACAGTACAGTGTTCCCGCTGTGGTGAGAGACCCTAGTTCACAGCTCTGCTATTGCCATTAGCCATTAGCAGTTCCCAATTTCTCTCTCACCTCTGGTTAATGTATTCACTATTATGCACCCAGACATACCATCTGCCAGGAGAGGAGAGGAAAAGAGAAGAGAAGAGAACATGATTATTAGGAACATGAAAGGCATGCCATGGTAATGCCATGAGAAATTGTTTGTTAGGAAACAACACAATACACTGAATTGCATCTGAGAATAAACAATATCTCTCCCTGCGACTCACAATGCAGGGGTTTTGTTCTGTAAAATGTCAAGTTTTATGACATGTTTATCTTACTATCACAACCCCACCTGCATCCCCTTAGTTCTCTCCCAGTGGAGATAATGCTGTTGTAAAACCACAAACACTTCCACTAGAGTCATGATACATTTTTAGAAGATTCTAAGCTTTTGTCCAGCCAGAAATCTTCTTGGGCAAAAAGGTTAGGCCAACCTACTTTTATTTTGATTTGTCTCTCAGTGGCTGGCTTTTTAAGTGCTTAACGACAGCTTGCCTCTGGTTTTTATTGAATGGGAATATTTCAACTTCAGCACTAAGCTATTGATGGATGGTCTCCTCAGACTGATATCATCCAGGCACACTACTTAGAGTTTCACAAAACCCAGCATCAAGGCAAAGCATGTACCAGCATAGTACCTGCATAGCATAGTACATAGAGTAAAATGAGAAATTGCTGTAAATTATACCAGCCACACACATAGGATTTGTTAAGGACGTTTTAAATATCACCTATACTGTACATGTGGAATATACTCACTTGTGATATACATACAACAAATGAATCACCCGCACAAATTTATGTTGGGTAAAGCACTGTTCATACTATTTTATTATATTATTTTATTACTCATTAAGAAACAATAAGAGGATTGTATGAATAAATAAATAATAGTTTATGTAAACAGCTTTTGAAAAGATCTTTATTTGTTTTTACTTGAAGGGGTATTATTATCAACCCTGACTGTATAGTGTCTGGGAGGAGTATTGTTGACTGCTGTTGGCTCTGTTCCTTGACAGCTCTTTTCCCTGTGCTCTCAACAGGGGTGGTGAAAAAGGGGTTGCAGAGAGGCTAGGCTTCAAAGCAGATACCTGTGAACCCTGAAATTACAACATAGAAGCTTCTGTATGTCAGGGGGAAAATATAAAGAAATACAAAAATAAAAAATAACAGGACCCTGGCCAGCTTTTAATACTGGCTGGAGCAAGAAGATATGATTCAATCATTCTTTCAAGACGTCAACTTTTACATGTGTGGGCAACACTTCTGCTGCGAAAAGACAAAAACATGAAATAAACATGACTAACGAGAATACTACATATGGGAGCTACAGTATGTAGACATGCCATGAAGTATGTATGAGACTTCTAAAAACCCGGTAAGACATTTTTTGCAATCATCTCTAGAACTGTTGTGAAAGGCCTATAATAGCATATACTAGATTGAATCTCTATCACGTATGTATGTCAGTGTAAATGGAGAGTAAACACCCATCAGTTCAAATCCCTGTAATCTTCCTGTTTCTCAGATGGATTCTGAATATTCTGAAAGATATTTTATTACAACGTGTATTATTAATAAGCATGGGAACAATGCGGGCCAAATGGCCTCACTGAAGACAATATGCTAGGTTGAGATGTTGAGATGATATTTGGGATAAAACCTCTGGGCATAATTGGTTTGAGCCAATGGACAACAGAGCAACAGAGCACTTTTACAGCCAACACCCTGCGCTACTGACCTACTTCCATTTGAATTAGAGAACTGGTTTACAGCACAAGGAAATACAGAGTACAGGAGTTTGGGTGAAATCAGGGAAATCAGTTTACCAACCAAGCATTGCAGCTGTGTGCATTTGTTGCCTTGTATGTGTGTGCGTGTGCGAGTGTGTGTGTGTGTGTGTGTGTGTGTGTGTGTGTGTCTGTGTAGATGGTTTCGTGTACCTAATCCATGTGGAACTGCTAAATATTGGGCTTGCCAATATTTTATAATCCATATTTAATTGTTGATTAGCTTTCTGTGGTATGTACAGTATGTCTGTGTGGCAGATTGAATGTACTGTTCTGTATGTTCATTGGCCTTCAGAGACGGGGGGGAAGGGGGGGGGGGCAAAGGGAAAAATATAGAGAAAAAGAGGAAGACGTTTGATGTGTAAATGTAACCCCCCGACACACACATACACACAGACAGACACCCGGTGATGTTTTCCCAGATGAAGTCCAGGTGAATAACACATGAGTTTGGTTCATATTTAGAATCCCAATCTAATAAGCGCCAGTCAACATCATAGCATTCACAGAATGAATTAGTTCCATGCTGTGTCTTTGTTTCTCTCTGCTATTTTCATGAGAAATACATTGCTTGATGCTGTCAAATTCAGTGAAAATCTTTGACAAATTTCACACAAGAACATTGCTTTTATTTTGCTTAAATCAATACATACCGTAATTGGCCAAAGCTGGGAAGTTGATTATTTGGAGTATTTTTTGAGTTGAGTATTTTGCTGGCCAGTGTAAAACTTTCTCCAACTAGGCAGGGCTATGGGGTCAAATGGACAGAAGTGTCAGGCCCCTGTTATCCTGCAACACTGTCCAGCAGTGCAGTCATTTAGGTGCAGAGCAATGGTGATCAGTTGTTCATTCGGAAGCCATTTCATGGATGATCTGGTCCGTAAAGCTCCAGCAAAGGTTGCTATGCTGATGGCCGCGGTGGGTTTCAGGCTGTTGACCTCGCCCAGCCAGTCCTCAGCAGGACATATTGTGGTATAATACCCTAACAGAGAATAACTGATGGCTGGGCTGAAAGAAAATGTAGACCACTATTGCAGTTATTTGTGGTGAAAGTTCTAAAAAATATTTGATAAAGACTGGCTTGGAAAACTGTCTAAAAAATGTAAAGAAAAAGTTGATAAAAGTGGATTTGATATAAATACTTCAGTTGTATTTGTCACTTAAATTGATAAAATGTGAGGCACTTTATTATATTGGCAGCTTTAATATGGTAGCTTTAATAATTTCTCTGAAGGGTGAAAGAAAAAATCCTTTATAAATCTACAAATGATTATAAAGTGGGTGAATTGAAAATGAAGGTAATATGAGCATGAGCTAATAGTCTCTGCTGTTGTTACCATGATGCTTTATAATGTTGACTCATTATATATGTACATATCAAATCACTTGCACAATTTGTATAACTTTTACTCAATTGCTCTTCTCTCCATTCGTCTTGTCTAGGTAGACAGGTGCTTTCACTCCAAAACACTCTCCTAATGATTCCACTATAGCTTAATTGCCTCCCCAAAAAGAAAATTTGTCTCAGAGTTTTGGTGCCAAGTTTCTGGCCCAATGGTTAAAAAAAACATCAAGTCAAGTTCATAATTAAATCAACAGCAATATAATAAAATGATATCTATTTTTATTAAAGTGATTTAAAGCACATTGATGTATTTATCAATTTATGTATTATATTTAGTATGTTTACATGACAATTTATTTTAATCAAATAAATTGTATAACTTCCACCCAATACTCCAGCTATGCAGGATACATCTATGAACTTACATCCTTGAATACAACTTGTATATGTATACAACAGTAGTAAAATGAAACACAGGGTCCCCACTCAAATGTCAAATGTCAACTTCCCTGACTTTTCCCTGACTTTCACTGACTAAAAACCTGCATTTCCTTGACCTACACCTATTTTTGAGATAGACCTTCTGAGACATCTCAGAATGTAATACCACATACAGTAACATTTTGATCAATTGTAACTAACATAAAACATGCTGCAAATCAAATTCCCTGATATTCCCTTACTCAGCCAAAAAGCCAGAAATCCCATTACCAGTGTTTTTTAGTAAAGTAATCTGAACTTCCAGCAGGATTTAAAATTCTCCCTGCAGGGTGACATGCTTCTCTGTTGGCTTTACACAGGAGCAGGACAACTGATGAAGGTAGGCAGCTTGGATCTGCTGTCCTCCACATTCAGATTGAGCTTCCCAGGCATCCTCAGATCTGAAGGACATGGAGCTGCTCCTTCCCCAGGCTTGCATCTATCTCCTTCACATGCAGGACGTCCATCCAGGTCCCTTGGCATGTCTGCAGGGACTGGCTTACATGCCAGGTTGGCAGGGCTTCACAGTGTGGCCCTACAGCTGAGGCGGTACAGCCATGTTCTTCACTCTTCTTGGGTGCAAAGATTATTCTGGAAGCCATAACAGCTGCCATGGTACCAATGGGTGGCTGGGCTAGAAGCATAGCTTTCTTTCATTCATCATAATTGGCACAAACTCTGGTCTACAGTCTTGACGAAGATGCTTGAAATAGTTTTACCTCATGAAAAATGAGTTTAATTAACTATTTTATTAATTTACTGAGAAAACTTTAAAATAGTATAGCCATGATATGCGATGCTTGGTGAGCAGTATATTTAAAGTATTGGATATGGAATGCTAAATCAGTATTGATGAAACAGATCTAAGCTCAACCCTCATCTTGTTCAGTCATTGTCGATTATTCGTTAATCCACATAATTGTTATTCCATTATTTCCCAATAATCTAAACAAGTATAGGCAGCCTAAAAATACCTAATGTATGCCCTCCCCCATTCTGCCCCATAAACACTGCAGGAAATATTGAAGCTGTATACAGCTGATCACTGTATCATTCTGGGGCTGTTCTGGGCTCAGTTATTTAATGAGACACAGACAATGCCACAAAGCATACAGTACACAAATACAGTACGTATCACCAACATGATCACAGACTTGATGGTTTCAGGTTATGGTTGAAATATGGCCAATATACTATATTCTACATCACATGAATGAAAAGAAACAGCAGAAGCATCTAAGAAACAGAGGCTAGGTGGGTACACTTAAGGTGTTTAATAATGTATGTCACGATCAAACATGCTAAAAAAATAATAACATATTAAAACCAACTAACTCACAGTGAAGGGATGCCATGGGTGAGGTGTTTATGTGTTTTATTTGAAAGGAATGGCTTAATCTTGATTTTTCAGAGCTAAAAGAAACACCAGTAACATGTTCACGTTTGTCAGGACTGTGGTTGCTGTCAAAAGTGACATTAAGGCTTATGCAACGAGTGACATTGTGGGATAGTAAACCAAACTGAATAATAAAAATTGTAACTGTATTCTAAGAAGCCAGGAGAAGGATACACCCATGTTAAGTAAATGTGTAAAATAGTTTTAATGCAATGGTATAAAGGCAATTGATAACTTCATTAAATACAATTTATCTTCCAGTGTGGATGTAAAGAGGGGGGCTGTTACACTATGGTATCATTTAACATTTATTTTTTTTAAATAATACAATAAATATACTACAAATGAACATTGTTTTTGGTAGAGAGTTACAATATCACCATTCTCTCTCCACTTCACACATGTGGACATGACCTTTCATTCATTGCTGGCAATAAAAATGGATGTATTTTGCTGAATAAGACTTGGGATGGAGATCATGTCACTCTAAAATATAACGAGAGAAAAAACTTTACAATTTCATGCATACAGATAGAGTTTTAATGCTTCAAAAGACATACAAATGTGGATGGCCACAGTAAACTTGGATTTATTGACATAAAAACCACTGTATTTTCTATCCTCCTATCCTTACACAGGTTTGACAACTGTGATAACAAACAATTAAACAGACAAATGTAAAACAACAACATAAAACAAAACAAAAACACAAACAAAAAAGAAAAACAACAAAACAACAAAAAGGCAGCATTACTGCTGAAAATGTACAAAAAATTGGTTTGTTTTTATTGAGAGGGAAAGTGATGAATTTGGTGTACTACATCACAAGAAAAAGTAAACTCCAAGGATCTACAAGCATATTAAGTCATCTTAACAGAAACGTTCAAGTCACATATCTAAAGGCAATTAAAGAACCAAGCAAAAACCAAAGGTATAGAGGGCCGTAAAGGTTTTGTGGTAGATAATAGTGGTCACAAGCATACAGAGTGCATAGTTTGAACAAAGAGTTAATTAAAATAGGGCAAAATAGTGGACCAACAAGTAATTTTGAAAAACAATTAAAGATAATTAAAAAATAAAGCTCTTTTTCTGACTAATCTGTTGAATTGTGTCTTTCTAATTCTACACAAATTCCTTTGTTTGCCTAAAAAAAACATAAGGCCACCACCAAGCATTTAAAGCTACAGTATGTAAAAGAAAACCTTTGGTGCAAGGGTTGAGGGCTTCCCAAACCAAAAGAAAACATGGCCTGGTACTTCCAATGTAGTAAAAGTCTGCGGCGCAAACCCCTCCACGATAAGATCCAAAATGCATTCTCTTGGATCAATGATATGCAAATTAAGATGTACAGTACCAGATTCCCCTCATGCCAACAATTGGTATTATTTTCTGATCTGATAGAATTCTCTATTTGTGTAGTCCACTGAAGCAGAAAACAAAACTATATGCTACAGTACACACATCACATGAATGGATTTGTAGAGAAATTACATACGTAGAACACCCCCGATCATAAATATGGATTGAGCGAAGATCTTGCCATGTAAGAGGTGATGGTTAGAGGGAAATGTTGATGGGCTGTCACGTTCTTTCATTCAAACAACATGGACTAGAAAAATACATAGCACCAAAGAAGACAGAAAATAGCACCTATGTTTTGATTTCTTAGTGTTTTCATTAAAATGTGACATCATCTCCCATTGCATAGTTGAAAATTTAGTTATTTGAGGAAAACAATAAACTGTTTATTAAGTTAATAAAAATAATCTGCCACCAAAATAGGCATTCTGTCTAAGCAAGCACAAAATGAGAATGTTAATTGTTCTTAATGCAAATCGACTGTCACATAATATCACAAAACTTTTTCCGTCCTTTATTTCCATTGTGTTCTTAAATTACAACAAGGTGTGCTTCACATCTGCAATACGACAGCACCATTTTTTCAATTTACAATTCATATCTTCCCCTAGATGTATTTTAGTAATTTACGTGTATACAGATATCTATCTCCTACCTTACAATTGAGAGGGTCACATGCATGTTTTGAAGCCAGAACTAATAAACAATAATGAAAAATATACAGAATGTACTTACAAACAAAAAATTATTTATATATATATTTATATTAAAGCTCCATTCAGGCGAATGGGGAGAATTATGCACAAACAAAGGTCCCATAGTAAACGAGCAAACATACCACTGAAAGACAGAGGAAGAGTGACAGATGAGGGAAACGAGAGCAAAGAAAAAAAAAGAAAAAAAATAGAAAGAAAAGAAAATGGCCGAATCAAATGGAGTCCGCGGCAAAGTGTTGTCAAACAGGTGCAGATTTCAGAGTTGCCTTCACCGAGGGAATTGAAGTTACATCAAGTGGGCTAAAACAAGCCTGTGTTGGGGGATATGTGTGTGTCTGTGTCTGTGTCTGGGTTGGGGATGAGAGCGGGTGATGTTGGGTTTGAAGGGGGCTGTCAAACTTATCCGGTTTCAAAACTTGCATGTGATGGAGAAGGCCCAGTGAGGTTTCGAGGTTGCTCTGTATAAAATTTGATCAATTCCTATATAAAAATTTCATTGTGTACTCTCGATTTTTATTTTTTTACTCATACTTGTTGCTCCTGGAAAAAAAGTTGTTGTTTTTTTACAAATAGAAATTGTCCTTTTCTTTTCATTTGTTTTGTTTTCTGAGAAAACAAACTGTTCGGTAAACAGTCTTAGCCGATGAAACAGACTGGGCCCACTTCAAATCCGAACTTCTGTGTGGCGCCGCCAAAGTCGTTGAACATGATGTCAACAAAAGGCACCTGTTCCACCTTTGGTGTGTTGATCTCAAGTACTGTCTTTTCATAGCCCTTTTTCAACTGTTGGAAAAACACAGAAAGTAACAATATTACTTTAGGACATCTCCAGAGAAATCTCATGACACACTTTTGTAATCAACTAAACTGCTACCAAAACATATACGAGACCTCTGCTGTCTACCAATAGGCCTACATGTTACATAGTTACATGCAGGCACACATATACAACTGTATTTCACTTGGCTGGTAAGGGGAGATGATGTTTGAAGGCACATGGACAAGATTGCTGACCACCAGGTCAGCGGAGGTTGCATAGTAAGGATGGTTTTACATAGCTACGGTATATTTTCTGTCATTCAGAATTATGAATTTCTATTTGTTATATCTCACATAAATTATGTGTTTTTTCTGAGTAAGACAATTTGTAAGATGTGGTTCTCATGTGGTTCTCATTGAGCAGTTGCCCAAGTTAGAATATGAGTAACATCTTTATTTAGTGAACATACAGTATGAATATTGTGAATATTATATTTGTATATTTGTTTCTACATGCAGCCAGCGTCCCTGTTGACTTACTGCACAGCCGTCGACGACGGCGCGGATGTAAGGGTTGTTATCGTAGGACATCTCCTCATCGTTGGAGCCCAGGAAGCGGATGGCCTTGTCGTAGCTGTCCTGATCCTGGTCGTGCCAGGCCACTGACTGGTAGCAGTTGTAGGTGATGTTCTGCTTGGCCGCTGCGCTCAGCAACCGCAGGAAGGTCATCTGGACCACACCCACAGGGTTGCCCTCTGCGTCCACATAGGACAGCTAAAACGGAGGGAGGCATGCTTTTGAATCAATTTTGCAAATGTCAATATTCTGAAAAGTGTACGCCAATAAGTGGCATTTAATGCAGACTCAAATTCCTGGATTTGTGTGAGGGAAAATATGTAAATGAATGCTGAATTTTCATATGGTTTCATAAATATATATATATAATTAATAATATAAGGCACATATCTGTATACAGTAGTATAGCATCAAAAGCAGGATGTCCATCCACAAAACAGAACATATTGACATATTGACAATTTGAATATTGACGTATTCCAAATAATAGGGGAATACGAGTGTAAACATAGTGGCTGCGTCGTCTTGACAACATCGGAGGAGACAGGTGTCATCTGAGCATTTCCTGTCACTCTAGCGTGACGACCTCATTGCTTTCGCTCGGGCCAGCAGCCATCAGTTCTGCTTTGACGTGACACAGCTCACACTGGTTGGCAGTTGTGGTTGATGGGAATGTACACATAAACAAACGTATACGCAAACATTTGTGTGTGTGTGTGTGTGTGTGTGTGTGTGTGAAGGACTACACAGCAGAGTATGTGACATGTTTCCCAGATGACATAAGGTGTCGTTATGTCAAGGGGGAGATTTAGGTGTCCCGGCGATGATGGAGAAACTGTGTACATCTAAGTAGAGCGATGTCAGGTTTAATATACAAGAGCGACATGTGTCTCCAATGTCATATACGCAGGAGTTCTGTTGATATATGTCTAAATATATATAATCACAATAACTAGATAAAATTCTCTTTTTTTTGCTGAATTTGGAATTTAATGATAATTGTCTGTACTGGGATACAATTCTATCATTTTCTAGAATGACCCAACACTGGTGATATACAGTACACACTGTACCGCTCCATAATGCTGACACGATTAAAGCCTTGTTTGCGGCCTATAGTGTTGAGGTAATTGGCAGCGGTGGGGTCCATGTTTCCATACCAACCAGTAAGAATCCATTAGGTCCAGACGGTCTCTTCTTCTGTCATACACACAAGACTCACTAAGTAACAGCAGTGCACATGCAACATCCATGCCATGCAGCCAGAGCAGTGAGCCAACAAGAGTCTGGATGTGTCTTCAATGGAATTAAGTCGCAGACAAACACACAGACTAATACCGACACTCAATTATGCTTATTTGCTTGCAGTGCACACTATAATTTTGTGCAAATAATGGGTTACGTTTTCTGATGAATAAACTCCAAACTAAGTTAAAAGCCACTTGGGAGAATTCTGTGAAAAGTTTATTTAAAGCTTACCTGCATTAGAAAAAAAAGAAGCATATGCTTGAGGAAACGTACCGCTATCAGAATTTGTAAAGATAATTAAAGCTTAATGTGTCTAATTTCATCTTGTACATTTAAAGAATTTAAAAAGGTTTTCCCTCATCACACGTAAGTGGCTTCTAACATCCTCATTTTCATTCACAAATACGGGGCTCTTTGGAAGCCCCGCTGTTCCTACTGTAAGTGGATACCTGATTAATGGATCGGAACATCTAACATTACGCTCAGGAAGTCAGCTTTGAGTGTCAGTAGTATGGCTCCATGGGATCTAGTCCCCCTGCTCCTGTCTCCCCCCCCACCCGTCTAGCGGTGTGTCGATTCAGCCCGACATCGCCATGGAAACATTACCTCTTCATCATCACAGCAGCAAGTCAATAGTGACTGAGTACCCAGAAGCCCCTGGGTTGTGACTGAGTGCCTGACCTTTTTGACTGAGTATCCTGATGCCTCTCCAGCAGATGTGAGGGGAATGGAGAGTTCTCTCACCAGGAGTGCAACCGATGGCGATGCTAACGGAAACTTAATGACCTCTGGTCAGTTCTCCTTGCCATGGAGAGCAGAGCTACTAAGTGCAACCTGTTGCCTCCTGGCGCATTCAAGACAACTCGAAAATGTCAAGGTTGCGTGAAATCAGTTGTGAAAACAGACAATAGAAATATAGATTCAACAAAAATCTAACAGTATTCCACCAATTTTAAAATTCCATTTGCAGAACTGTATTGTTTGTTGAGGTGAAGTCTGCAACGTTGAATGTCCCCACTCTTATTTGGATGACATATCAATTCAGAGTAAGAGATTGATTTATGTCCCCTATAGTTTCTGAGTTGTCTTGAATGCACAATGTATTCCACCCATAATTCCACTGTAGGAGAATTGTACTGTACACTTTGGTTCCTCTAGTCCCACATTTGGCTATCTATAGATGTGCTATCCCGCATGAGTCACCTCTATCGGAGAAATTGTCGAGGCACGCAGTCACTTGTTGGTGACGCTCGTAACGCAGCAGAGGTAAGGTGGAGCGGATGCACTCGAGAAAGCTCATACTGTAGTCACTTTTGAACAGCGCCATATATGGAACTGATCCTCATCCTGCTTTGCTGCAAATGCCACTCTCCGAATGGTCCGCCAAACCTTCTCTCCACTCACTGAGGGAGCGCCACCAATGGCACTGGACTGTGGGTGAGTGCAGCTCAACCATGCACCGCAATCAAAAATAATAAAATACTACTAATAATAATAATAATAAATCCAAGCCAGGTGCCAGAGAGCAGTATGACTCCCCGGGGCAAGCACCCAAACCATGCAGAGCCTCGGGCACACAGAGCCCCGGCGTGAGCCAGGGCTCCGGAACCCTGGGCGTGGCCACTTACCAGAGAACCTCGCTTGTAACGACTATACCAGGTGCCTGGCGTGTCTTTGGGCCATTTTGCCATTTTGCTCTGCAAAATATGAGAGGCATTCAGGGACGGGGGAAAGGGACTGGGGGATCGGGCTTACCAGTTTGCCACGTTTGAATTCACTGAACCAGGAACCAGGGATCTCCTTCGTCCAGGATGTTAGCCTAACCTGGGTGGGGAACGAAGTAATGGGGAGGATACAGGAGGAGGGAGAAAAACAGTGTTAAAGAAGGAAAACAGCTCCGTTGGCACAGGCACCCCCACCCTCTCTCTCTCTCTCTCTCTCTCTCTCTCTCTCTCTCTCTCTCTCTCTCTCTCCGCCATAAACAACGATTTGCTCTCCTTCTCCACGCTGGAGCTGCCAGAACCTGAAAGAACAATGAGGTGAGATAGGCTGCATGGGAAATAGTTAGGATATCTTTTTGTACAGTACAAACATTAGCCAGCAGTTAATTGCTGCTGAAACATTAATGAGTACACACTGAATAATTAAGGAAGGAGCGGAGCTGTTGCGCTGAAACCTGTATCCCCGTTGTTAAGTGTAAGTGCTGTACCAGCACACCTCACTTTGTTACCCCATTAGAGGCGCGCAATTGGCCAACCGGGCACGGCAATAATGGCTCCAGCTATAAATATGATGCATATTCACTGTAATTAGTGGAATTTGATAGGGAACTGTTACCCGTAGTTTAATGGCGTAATGACTGTGAGGCCAGGAGAAAGCATACATTGATTAGGCGCAATTCATCTTCAAGGTGACCTTTAGATCTTCTCTAAAGTGACAGAAGCTTTTATTCCCCTTCAGATATACAGTAGATATTTATAATCCAAAGCAATAGTATGCTGGTGTGTATATATACTGTATGTATATATATATCTATATCCCATATCCAAGCGTGTCTGAATGTGAGTGTGTGGGCCTCCACCTCCAGTGTGCTCGAGGCTGACAGCAGAGACATTCCCGGCCTGCGCACCATCACGAGCGGGCTATAAAAAGTCTGCTTCGTTATTCCGAGCTTAAGCTAACCGTGGCTCGGCGAGGGGGATCATTAAAATGGTTACACACGTCCCACAGCCTGTCAGAGACCACAGGCCCATGTTTCTCCCTCCGCCTTCCCCTCTCCTCCACACACATAATGAACAAGTGGAGGAGATGATGCCAAACATGCCCTCGGCAGCACGCTAACCGAGAAGACGCCACGGAAACAGAGACGATAATAGGCTGTGCTCTGCGTGGAGAGTCAGTGTTATTCTCCACGACAACCTGCGGTGCGTTCTCGAGGAATCAAGGGCTCCTTCAGTCCTGGTCTGCATCACGTGGTGTAATCTCCCAGTGGCTAATTACATGGGTACATGACTTGCTACAATAGGCACTGATTATTTATATGCAGGGTCGTTAGCCTGAACTGGAGGAACGACCATTAAGTTTACTTATCTACACTAAACAGGCGGGCATTATTTAACTGTCAATCACATGGCACGCTGTAAGCAGAAATAAACGGCAGTGCTGTGGTTTCTTTCCAAAGAGAGTAACACTGCTCTCTTCCTGTGAAAACAGGAGCTGTGCTCTCACCTCTTTACTTCACGTAACCTTCAGGTACGCTACAGTATGTGTGAATGCGTCCACTTGCATAATGTGAACATGGCTTACCCCTTCAGACTTCTTATCGGGATAGATGCAGCTCTCCCCTCCCGCCGTGAAGTTGCAGTAAACCTTGAAGGAGTCCCGGGAGCAGCCCTGGTTGGGATCGATCCAGTACGCACCTGGAGACAAGAGGGGAGGTGGGAGAAGGAAAGGGAGAGGGGAGAGGGGGAAGGAGGAGAGAAAAGGAGGGATAAAGTCAGTCTCTTGTGACTCACAGACCCATTTATAGCAATTCATTATTCTAAGGAGCCACTGGAACATGAAACATGCTGGCTTATGTTCAAATAGTGGGGAGAATTTTTAATTAAATTCCCATAGAGCGCTTCATAGACCCCTGGAGAGATGCCACAGACCCTCGTGGGTCAATAATGTCTGCCAGTGTATGCATGATATATCAATAACAGACTTGCCTAAACCGTTCTCCCCATTATACTACATACAGTATAGTATGTTAAAGGTATAGTACTGTAAGTCATTATGGAGAAAGATTGTTGATATTTGAACTCGCCCCACACACTGTAAACGCATTGCGAAGGCTAGGACATTGTTGTCTCCTATTTACAGAGCCAGGGCTGTGTGGACACCGGATTCTTTTTTCAGCATGCACAGAGAACAAACAGCTAACAGTAGTTAGCAGTAAGTAGATTTTCGCTGAATTTGACAAAAAGTATATTAGCTTACAATCTCTGACTCCACCTTTAAAGGAACTACTCAATACTCGCTGTTGACGTTCGGAAAGCTGCCGTCCACATACACGTGGGCGGCTTAAGGGGGAGTAGAGGCCGGCGCGCGGCTACGAGAGTGGCCGGGGGAGGGGCAGAGAGGAACGCAAGTCTTTCAAAGCAGGGGGCTAGCAGTGATTCCCCACCGTCGGGGAAGTCGGGGTGGCACAGCTGCAGGTCCTTGCAGGTGCGGGCCGGGTTGCCCTGGGTTCCGAGCGGGTGTTTCATCTGCTCGATCTCCAGCTTGAGGGAGTTGAGCGAGCCGAAGATCTCCTCCATGCCGTCGTCGTAGTCCTTGTAGCTGGCGTCCGCCGCCGCCTCCTCCACCACCTGGCTGGCGTCGATGTTGCGCCGCGACCTGCCCTTGACGGGCGCCATCATGGGCAGGGAGTGGATCACGTCGCCGGGAGGACCCTGCGCGGGAGGAGAGCCAGGTGCGGTTGGACAGACGCGCTGTATGCTTGATGTACAGTTTCAGCACATTATTGTGTACGTAACCACGTGATAGACTTACAGGGGGACCGGGGGGCCCAGGAACACCACTTTCTCCCTTTGGACCAGTTTGACCCTGTAGAGCACAAGCAAAGCCCAGTCTGAATTGCCTATCAATCATATAAAGTTAAATACACTCAAAATGTACAACTTGATTACCTCAATAAAAATGTGTTGCCAAATACTATGCCAACTTTATTTGGCATCAATAGTACTTGAAAACCTTAGTAAAGCAGCTTAAAGGTACATTTACACTTAATCTTTTTTTATCATGCCAATACTTTTGGCACATAACTGTTTTCTACTGAGTTGCTTTTCTCTTCATGCTTCCATGTACAGTACAGCATAATAATATGGTCACACTCCCTCTCTATAGTGACTCAGCTGTTAAGTTTCAAGATACAGTCGCGTGATCTGGGGTATATCTCTGTGTAAATGTTAATATGTCTATAAACACTTTAAGTTAACAAGATTGGTTTTTACAGTGTACACGGTGTGACGTGGTTCACACTGAAGGTCACAGTGACACTCACCGATGATCCCTTAGCTCCTTTAGGACCGGGGGGACCCTAGAAAAGAGAACCATAATCACATAATCCACACTTCAATCATGCTGATACGGCTATGCAACACTTAATAGCATTGAGCATTCTTACAGGTAATCCTGGAGGGCCGATGGGGCCAAGTGGTCCAGAGGGGCCGGAGATACCCTGTTGAAAGATGCTTTATGGATTATTTGTCAACCTTATTAACATTGACTGTCATGAATAACAAAAAGATTAGATTAGATGATGTCGATGACATATTCTTTGTGTGCAACAGTCTGTGTTGTTTTGCAGTTACATTGTCACCTTAACTCATAATAAATATGATATTATGTTTCAGCTGGGGTTGTGGAAACAAGGTCACTTCACCAACCTAAATTGCACAACACATGACGTTATGAGTGAAGCTACTATTGCGTAATGCGTTGTGCGGCTGCTTACGTTGTCTCCTTTGGGCCCGCTTGTTCCCTGGGGGCCAGGAAGACCTCTGTCACCTTTCTCTCCCTGTTCACCCGGGGGTCCGATGAGACCGATGAGGCCAGGATGTCCCTGAGAACAGCAGAGTACACACACTGTCAATATCACGCACACTCACACACTGTAGGCCCAATTCTCAACTCAATCATTAGCGTAATGATTTGATGGCTCTGTGCAAACAGCCACAATTGATTTGCTGGTAAACAGCATCAGTGCTTCTCAAAGTGGGATGCTTACCGTATGGTGTCGTGAGATGATTTTAAGTATTCATTTATGTAATAATGTTCGTTATAGTGGTAATACTACTTAGATTAATAGGTAGTATTAATTTAAGTGAGTTATTAAGTGAATTCATTAATTTGTGTTATCAATTAACAGTAATCTAGTTTCATTATAGTGTACATACACATATTATACACTATATATATACAATGTATAAAACAAATTTCTGACTACATTGGCGCAGCACAAAGACACTTCATAGACAACGTTTGCCGTTGCTGTGAGAATGATTTACTTAACGCAGCTATTCCAAGCCAGCAGATCCCAGTGAGCCTGTCCTCAACGCAAGCTCAGGTGGACAGATAAATTGGCTAACCTTTTCTCCCTTGATGCCAGAGTCTCCCTTCAAGCCAGGCAGTCCTGGGGGACCCTATGAGAGAGATGAAGGGATGGCGAGAGTGGAACGACAGAAGGAAAAGGCAAGTGATTGAGGTTATGGATTCACTGGACAAAGTGAGTGAGTTAGTCGAGTTTATAGGTCAGGGGTCATTGCTACTCACCATAGGTCCAGGTGGTCCATCTGGGCCTGGGGAACCAGGAAGTCCTTGTTCTCCCTGTACAGAAAAGTCAATTAAATGTACCATTTGTGTGTGTGTGTGTGTGCGTGCCTGTGTGTGTGTGTGTGTGTGTGTGTGTGCGTGTGTGTGTAAAAATCTCCTGTTTAAATGATGGCACCCCTGCTATGTGCAGTTAATTAGAACAGTTTGTCTTACTGTCTACACAGGCTCTGCATGTCATGTTTCTAGTCCAACCTTGTGTCCCCTGGTAAACTAGTTCAAATATATTGATGGATAAACTTACAACTGAGCCAGGAATGCCTCTAAGACCTTCAGAGCCGGGCTTTCCGGGCGATCCCTGAGGGCCCACGGGACCCGTCTTTCCTTGGGGACCTTCCAAACCAGGCTCTCCCTTTTGTAAGAAACAGAATACACCAAATGCATTTCACTCCATTGCTTGCTTGTCGGTTGGACAAGTCATTATCTTTGACCAAATGTATTCTACTGAATCCAAAGAATGATCTGGAATATAAAGCCTTGTTCTGTACCTTGCCCCCCTTCTCCCCTTGTCGTCCCTCAGGTCCTGCTACTCCGGGAGGCCCCTGTTGGAGAGAGAGAGAAAGAGAGAGAGAGGGAGAGAGAGAGTATTGATTCACTGCTGTGTTTAATATTTTAGAAAAACACAAAGGATTTGTGCAGTACTCACTCTCTTTCCTGGTGGGCCGGACGGCCCAGACTCTCCAGTGGGTCCAGGTGAGCCCTGGGCAAATTAAAGATTTAAATGTTTAATGACTGGATTCCATTTCAACAGGATGAGCACGCAGATAAAAGTGATAAACGATAAACTATAACTCACAGGCTGACCGGCCTCTCCATCATCTCCCTTGTCACCAGCTGGACCATCCAAGCCCTGTGTGGGAAATGAACAGAAAGCTTTCAATAATGCACAAACCAATGAAAAGAATGTGAATACTTCCATAAATATCATCCAGGCGGGTTGTCATGTGGAAATCATAATGCATAAAATAATTGGTAGTCATCTATTAGATGACAGCTGCTAAACGTTTAACACAAAGGCCAAAGCACTTTGAAGATTGGAGCAAATGATCATTATGGGTTGAGTGTGGGATGATTCAATCTAAATAGGGAAAGCATGTAGTACATACTACACAGTATGTTTAGAGTGAATCATCATCCTGCTTTTCCTGTGCACCTTTTCTGCTTACAAAATTTGATATTAGCAATAAAAACCAAGAGCTTACATTTGCTTGCATCACCTATGCTAAAATCACTTTGGTAGATGCATTTAGCTGAGCGATCCCAAAGCAATTTCCTTATTTTATACATACAATGTCACACAAAAAGTCAAAAGTTGTCTGTAGGGGTTTTAAAAATTACAAATACGGAAAGATGTTAACCCATCTATGACAGTCATTACATAAATATGAAAAACGATCATATAAATAACCATGGAAATGAGTCACTCAATGCAAATAACAGGCACGCTGGTTGGATATCTTGGCAACAACTGTTGATGACACTACATTACTTACAGCTGGACCGGGCTCTCCGGGGGGGCCAGGGTCACCGGGGAAACCACTAGGACCCTAGAAAATGAATACAAGCAGCATTAGTCTTTAAACTGACCGTGAACTTAGTTCCGGTACACAAAAATGATCACCGTGCAGCAGCACTACTACTAGTATTGCTACAGTCCAGGTACATTACAGTCAGTACAAAACATACAGGGCTGCCTTTGGGGCCATCATCTCCAGGAGGACCTTTAGGACCAGGAGGCCCAGCTGCACCCGCAGGACCGCCTTCTCCCTTCTCTCCTCGCTCTCCTCTTGGACCCTGGGTAAAGATAAATGGTGTTTACTTGTCATTGCAGGTGAAATTAATTTGCTGTCAGGTTATTAACATGAAGGAATCATATTCCAATGACTCACAGGTGGACCAAGCTCTCCCTGTAGTCCTGGCTCTCCTGTTTCACCAGCGTCGCCCTGGAGAGAGAGAGAGAGAGAGAGAGAGAGAGAGAGAGAGAGAGAGAGAGAGAGAGAGGGGAATGAAAAAGACATATGCTCCACGTGAAAGGTCATTTGTTGATCCAGCACGACTCTAAAAATCTCATATTTTACAGCTGCCACTACCGTCCCACAGTGCCCTTGGTCATCCAATTGGGGATAGAAAGAGATGACACAAGAGATTTCAATCCATCACACGCCGTCAAATATGGTGGCGGGAGCAACCGCTGACCTCAGGGTTCTCTCTCCGGACCCAGCACATAAATTCTCTGCTCGTTCCCCCGTTTTTTATTGGACTGCGGCCCAGATGCCTTTGCTGTGCCATGCATGCCATCGTTAGTCACTGTCATAAAGGTCGGCTAGCCTCTGTTTTGGGAGGAAGGTGCGGTCTGCCACAGAAAATGTTAGTTCTGGGTCATGTGGAAGGCAAGACAATGCCAGACGCCATCGAGCTAACAGCCACTATCTAACAGTAGTTCTAATAGCCACTGAGCTAACAGCCACCAAGCTAACAACTACAGCTTCCCTGCGCTATGCCATGCTAACCCTAGCCAGACTCCTGCTAGCATGAACACCAGCTCAGTCCTCAACATCTTTCAATAACTTAAATTATCAAATGTTTGACTTCCCTAGGCTCTTGTGTTGTCATACATTTGAAAGATCTGTTTTATACACTGTTGTTCAAAGTCTGAGTGATCTGTATCATTTGATGTTTAACGCATGGTGTGTTTCTCTCAGAAGAACACTGGCTTTAGGTCTTCTTTAACAACCTTCTCATGACAATCCAGGGCTGCCAGCAGAATCTGCTGACAGCAGGGACATCATTGTCGACACGAGAGATAGCCTGGTGTCACATGCTACACAAGACAGCTATTGGCGGGAAAGGCCTTCGCTCAGTTGCCTCGCCAGCAGGCAGCAGGCACAGACAGGGTAATGAAAGTTGCCAGATCAGCTGAAGCCATATTAGCCGACGGAGAGCTGTGTTTGTATACAGTAGAGTTGGACAGGCCGTCCTCAGGGAGGGTTTCAAGGAGCAAAGGTGATCCCATCCACTGGACCAGATAAAACAAATCATGCCGCGCCAAAGGGCCAAAGTGATGAAAGTGCACTACCGGCAGCTACTGCCAAGACAGCCTTTTCAAAATGAATCGACAGAGAATAAGAGAGCGATGCAATTTCATAAGAGGCGCTTTTAATAATGCATTCAGTATCTTGAGCACAGCGCCTTTGAGTATTTATTCATATACTACAACAGACAGGCCACCCATTAGTTTGTCACTCTACACCAGAAGATATCAGCCTGGCCTATTTAAAAGGAAACCTTATGAGTAACCATATTAAATATTAATGACTGCAAAAGCTTTGCAAAAAGGAGTCACAGTTTCTGCCATAGCATACAGTTAAACTGACAATTACAGTAGGACGCAAGCACGCTGACGATGCCACATCAAAGTGCTTCAATTTATCCTAACTGACAATTCCGACACCAATGTTTTCACATGTTTATGTGGCCGATTTAACACTGTGACAGACACTGGTACTATTATATGAGGAGTAGACAACATACTGTGGTATACAGTGCTGTGTTTATTGGCCAAATCTGTCTAACTGTTAAGCATGTGCCGGTAGTCAAACCAGGCCCATGGGACAATTGGGACAATTACCTTTTCACCAACAGCGCCAGGGTTTCCAATACCTCCGGGGGGTCCCTGAGGTCCATCAGCTCCTGGAGGTCCTGAGGGCCCTCGGGGTCCGGGGGGGCCAGGAGGACCCTGGGAAGAGTCACTTGTGTATTTAATCTTTACCACTGCATTCTGATGTTATTCACAAAGAGTAATATTCATAAAATAATGCTTAAATCATTAGCATTTCTTCAGGTCCATACCATCTGGCCAACATCTCCAGTTTCACCTTTCTCACCGGGTGGACCAGGCATGCCCTGGAATATTCACAGAATTAATTTCACAAATGTGTTATCTTTATACTGTATGTGCTATTCCATGTATTCATCTCTTCTGTCCAGTGCCATTTCTAACCTGCAGGCCGACGGGACCTGGAGGGCCTGGGAATCCCCGGGACCCTTCGTCTCCCTTCTGTCCAAACAGACCCTGCTGACCTCTGGGACCAGGCTCACCATCATTACCCTTCACACCGGATGAGAGAATAAAACATAGAAGGAAAGATATTAATTCAAACATTATGGAGTGGAAATTTCCAGAGAAAGAAAGCTCCAGATTGACTGTTTTGTGCCATTAAACAATGACAAATATCCATTAATATATGAAGTAGAGGGAAAAAAGGGCCAAAAATCATTACTTGGTTAAATCAAAATTGCTGGAAGCTAAACATGGGAAAAAATGGACAAACTGCCATGTAGTTAAGAATGCTACAATGTGTTAACGGCAAATTTCAAAACAGATATAATGTAGCACAGGCACTAGAAGACACTAGACAGACACTTACAGGAAGACCAGGGGCTCCAACAGGTCCTTGAGGTCCAGTTGGCCCGGGAGGACCCTGCAGGAAAGAACCAGGAATAAAGATCCCTGCATTTATTATCTAAGTTTCTTAAATGGATAAGGCAACTGAAATACAAAGGAACTGACAGTAAGACATAATTAAACTAACTCACATGTTCTCCTTTATCTCCCTTGCTTCCTTTCTGGCCTGGCTCTCCAAGCTCTCCCTGCGGGAGAAGATGATAAAAAAATTTAATTACAAAACATAATTTCAACATACAGGAAAGTGAAGGGCAAACATTAAGGGTTTAAAGGCAGGTTTTCTCCAAGCTACGACCATGTGCCAGGGTTATCATTTCATTACATATCACAATAATTTGGTGTTATACAGTAATTCTATGTTCAACATAAGAAAATATGTTTGTATTATTTTTCATTTGCTTTCCCCTTGATCCTACAGTATAACTCCATTCTGAAGCCAAGAAGAAATAGAGGACACCTAATTAGTCCCATTCACATTGTGTTTGCACCAACATGCCCAAAAATAACGAAGTTCACACCGCAATCACACTTTCACTTCCTTTGCATGATGTAAGTGTAAGTGAAAAATATTGACTGCGAGCCAAATACGAGCCCTCCTAGAGGATAACCTTCTGTTCCAGTGCAGCACTATTAGGTTCTACTATAAAGTCATTGCGGTTTGGCCTTTCCCCGTGGGCCGGCTGTGTAATAGAAAATGAGTCCAAAAGAGTGTAAACATTAGCTTGTGAGATCTTTTTTTATCTGCATAGTATGTGCCCTTGGATTTTTTCCACGTCCCTCTGCACTTGGGAGGTATTCATGGTGAGCCGAGTTAAGTTCTTAGGCCTTCTTCAAAAATGAAGGGATTATCCTTTGGGCATCTTTATGGTGGGTCTCCTGTCCAAAGGTTTCCATGGGGTGCCAGCATTCAGGGGTGTTTCTGAATGTGGAATTCTCTCCTGCTCTTCCTCAACTTGTACTTGAGCATGATAAAAGTGACAGGTCTGCTACTTAAATATCTGCCAATCATGATCGGTGACTGACCAACTACATCCACATATTCTATCATATTCACATAGAGGTTAACTGTCATATCCATCCATTTGACTACATTACCATTAATTTTAGTTCTGTTTGAAAGAAGACACCAAGACAAGCTGGATGTGACTATCTCACCTTATCTCCGTCTTCTCCTGGGGGTCCTGGGGGGCCTCCGGGTCCTGGTAGACCCACAGGTCCCTGAATACCATCTCTCCCAGCTGGTCCTTGAGGTCCTTTCTCTCCCTGATAAACATATTTGTTTCATGACATTGAAATAAAACTTGTATGCATGAAGACGTAGGCGCAAAAAAATGTTTTCCTTACTGGGCCGCCTTTCTCTCCAGCGGGGCCCGGGGGTCCCTGAGGGCCAGGACGCCCTGGAAGACCAGTGGGACCAGCTGGGCCAGCCGGACCGCGCTCACCAGGAGAACCCTGTAGGATAAAATAGAAACGGGCTAAAACGTATTTACTTAAACTGTATTTACTTGTTGTCTCAGTGTTGATGGTACCATAGAGATGAATGTGTGGGATAATAATTGGGTCTGTAAGCTACATGACTACAACATGAATACATGAAGTACAGAATTCAATTATTGGTTTTTAACCCTTGCACTTGCAGGGGTTTCTACTAAACATACCTTATAGCTTTACTTTAGCCATTAGCAAGCACAACAACTTATTGAAAAAACATTTTTCCAATGTAGAGCTTGACAAGCCAGCATGGCTCTACACTTGACCACTAGGGAGTTAAACTCCATTGCTCAAATTATTCTCAAAGAATACTTCATAATTTATTAATTTGTGAATGTCAGTGCTTGTTCTATTTGTCCAGTCATGTGTCTCAGATTTGTTTTAAAACACAATATCTTGTGAATGTAAATTTTCTTGAATGTAGTTCCTATGTATTAACATAGGGATTTCAAGGTGTTTGGAGGCAAATTCAATAATTCTGCTCAGATATTATTCATGTACGGTACACAATAACCTGACTACATTTAAAATAAATCTGATAATAAAAAACAATTTGGACCAGGCAAATCTACACAAAGAATTAGTCTGTTTTATGTACAAAATCTAAGGACAAGACCCTGAAAACCCTAATTTGGCCATACTGTACTGTAAGTGTGTGAGTGTGTATACTGTATGGCCTGGAGCTAATGATGCATATCGATGTGTAACGTAATGGCTAAGACCCATGGGGGGGCACTATCAAAGTTTCAGAGAGCTAGACAAAAACAGAAGGTGAGAAAAGGATATTGCGATGGTCAGTACTCACAGCAGGACCAGATGGGCCAGGGGGTCCTTCATTTCCTTTCAGGCCACTGGCGCCCTGCAGAGACAGACAGAATAAAGACTCTAAAAATATAATATCTGTTACATTGCAAACAGCCTCGGAGCACGCTTGGAAATGCTCCCACAGCCCCCAATAGTGGACTTAAGACAGCAAAAGGAGGAAAACTGTTCACACCTCAGGTTCACATAAGGCAGTGGGAGTTTACATTGAAATGATGAATGAAAAGCTGTTACTGACTCGCTAGGAAGGTGGCAGTCATTAAACACCAGTAGATCACATAATATATCACATTTTATAAGTTAATGGCATGGAGGGCAACTACTGTACAGTACATGACCCTATTAAGCATAATATTTTAAGGGGATGCATTAGCCTTACAGTACGCTGCTCACAGAGAAAACATTCGATCTGGGAATGAAGGTATCTATTGTGGTTCGTCTAGAGTGGTGAGCGGTACTCACTCCAGGGCCAGGGAGACCTCTCTCCCCAGGGAAGCCTCTTTGACCAGGTGGGCCGTCCTTACCGGCAGGGCCAGCGGGGCCTGGGTCACCCTGTGGGGGGAAGCAGCTGTCAGGCCTGTCCATGCTCATGACACAATGTTGACATTCAGTGCGTTGATACCTTAGGCTTTATACTGATAGTAAATATAAAGGACTGTCTGCTACTCACTTTGGCACCTTCTTTGCCGGCAGCTCCAGGTAGGCCTTGCTCACCAGGGGGGCCTGGGGGTCCAGGGTGACCCCGATCTCCCATTGGTCCAGTCTCACCCATCGCTCCCTATGGATACGGTGGGGGTGGGGACAATAGGATATCATACATACCACCAAAGTGCCATGACAAAGAAAAACCAGACATACGATATTATGAGGCAGATCCAAAAAAACAAAACTCAAGAATTTCTTGATTTCTTGAATTTCTTGATCTAAATAAAAAAGTCAGAATTGCTCATAAATAAGTTGTTCATAGCTTGGGTCTTCCCTCGTGCATGCATGTTGGCTGTAAACACCTTACAACAGTGCCTGGTCTTCACAAAAGGATGTGTACAGCTGCGTACCATCAATGTTCTCAATTACCATTAACAGAGCAGCTGGGAGGAAACGGCTGTGCCTGCATAATGGATGAGCAGCCCACTGCTAATATCCAAGAGGAAAAACAACACTTTGCCAGTCAGGACTCAGGAGTTATAGGTGCAAATACACGCCTTTTTATCAGTAGTAAGCAACGTAACAAGGAGAGAGCTTCTAATGTGTACTAAGGGATCCTTCTACAAATAAATTAAGGACAATATCTTCATAACAACACAACTGTTTAGTTCAGTTAGTGATACTTGCAGCATTTATTTAAATGAATGCAAATATTGAGATTAGTACAAAGTGTTTACTTGCCATGGTTAAATAGTGATTTCCAAATACAGTGCACACTGTAGTTATATATACACGGGATATATATAATCAATAGTCTTGATTCAGAGGGACAATACTGAATCAATACTGGTTATATTCGTATTTGTTGCTTTTTTCTAACTTGCAAACATAATGATCTCTTGCTTTGTTTGCATGTGCGTGCACAAAATTCTAAGTTTGATATATATCTAATATTTTATTACCTAATACTGTACAGTACCATCTATTTATAATTTTAGATTTTAGGAGCATGGGTAGTGGTTCGTATTTCTTTGTATATGGCACAAATCAGATGTCACAATATTCTTACAATAATCAAACTGTGCATGGCTGTATGGAAACATACATATCAGTGACGTCTTACCTGAGGTCCAACCACTCCTGGAGGCCCAGGTGGGCCGGTTTTGCCTTGGAAGCCCTATGAAGACAAGTTGTGAGAACTACAGCAGGTTTGGAACAATACAAACTGTAAAAACAGTAAAAACATTATCCCACATAACTGAACTTATCACTTATCCTTATATTCACTAATGACTTAGCATGGTAGTAGTAATTTAATGTTTGCTGGCAAGTGACTACCCATCATGGGAGTATTGCAACCACACAATTGTGAATTCATTGATTCCTATAGCACAATACCTTGTTTCAGTGTTGTTTTGTAAATGCCACACCCCTATAGAAAAATGTATTCCCCTCACCCATTCCACCCAGGGTCTGAGATGTCACATTTGATGTGGGAATGAATGAGCAGATAGATGGATGTATTGTATGGTATGGATGCTAACTTCTCTTAGCATTCACTATGGGGACAATTAAGGGACAAAAGCTGTTCACTCACTGTCTCTCCTCTCTGTCCAGGGTGTCCGGGCAGCCCGTCTTTTCCAGCAGGTCCCTGACAAAATGTGCAGACAGAACATATCTGAGCTACTGTATACACACAAATGATTTCCATTTTAGTTTGTCAGTATAAAATGCATTAAACCAACATGTCCTTGTTATTTGTACATGCTTGTACTCACGGGTGGACCCTTTGGTCCTGGGAATCCCGTTGGTCCCTGAGGCCCTGGAAGACCCTGAAACAAACAATGGATGCCTCCTGATCAGTAATGATTGGTGAGAGTTGACAGCCAAGTGCGAAAACGGAAATGACAATAAATGCGTCAATAAGAGAAGGCACTTACCCGTTCACCGAGTGGTCCCGGGGGGCCGTCGCTTCCTGAGTTGCCCTAAAGAGAGGACAGACAGATTAACCCCAAACAGCCGTTGATGCAGGCTTCAGTGTCAGTATCCAAATCAGTATTCGCTGAGGGGCCACTGTCACCTACCTTAGGCCCTGCTTTCCCAGTGGGACCTCTTGGCCCTCTCTCTCCACGGGGTCCCTTGAGAGACAAAAGACAGGAATATTAGGAGACCATGCGCAAACTGAAACATTCCTGACACCGAGACGGCGAGTTCCTCAGGCAGCGTCATGGCTGACCGTCTGCAAACAGCTGCCGTGGTAACCCCGCCTCCTGCACAGGTCAGTCGGATAAGGCTTACCGTGGGTCCTCTCTGTCCACGTGGGCCAGGTTTCCCAGCTGTTCCCTGCAGACACCGGGGAGCATAAGAGAATGCATCAAACACAGTGTTGTGACTGCATTACAATTTAATAATAAAGTAACTTCATTACTTCACCGCAATATTGCTCTGCGGCTCCTGCATACAAGATTAATGAGGAAACCAATTATATCGCTGTGGTTTTCCACTGAAGTGAAAGTACATCAATGCCACAATTCCTCTGTTTGACTGGGGGCTCGATCTCATAAACCTTCATGTTTTGTGAAGATGAAAAGCATTGTGCGCCTTTCTCTGCTCCTGGTGACAATCCATTATTCTTACAGGCAAGCTAATGACCCACCCTTCAAAAAAGCAAATGAAACATTGCTCAAGCACCACCAAGTAATAAACAGTGCTTTTTTGGTGGCCGGATTTCAATGCACTAAAATGAGATGTGTTCGTGGTCACGAAAAAGAAATAAAAACGTCTTTCTGCCCTTGGTGAAATTTCAACTTTAGGAGCATGTAACGTCCTCTTTAAACCCTTGGCTTGAACTAGAGCCTGTCCACAGCACCAAGCTTATAATGATCCAGAACTTCCCAGAATACTAACTAAGAAGTTTGACATACCCGAGTTCCCTTCTCTCCATTGGCACCAGGGAACCCTTGGAAACCTTGAGATCCCTGTGAGAGAGAAAGAACAAAAATGTCCGATTTTTTCAAGCGTCCTTAAATATTATCTCCCAGGTTTTTGTCTTTAACATTTCCCTGAATTATCAAAGATAAAATCAAACGGGGACACAATGCGTTGCTACTGCAAAGGCTGACTGTTGTTGCATTGTAAGCTGGAGACTGACACCAAAAGGCATACTTAAATCCCTTGGCCCTTTGATCAGGCATCAACCATGTCCAACTACTGCCAGACGCTTGGTCTGTCTAACAGTACCTAAAGCGAGTAGACAATCAGGAGGTGCTCTTGCGCGCACATAAACACATACAGCACTGATACAGGTGTGCATGCACACACACACACATACACACACACTCACAGTGCACAGGGTTCATGATGCTTTAGCAAATGAGAGATTAAAAGCCACAGAACATCACAGGTCTTCCCTTTGGTGCTTGGTGTGGAAAAGCTGTGACAACTCACCTTTGGTCCTTGTCTTCCTGGGTAACCAGGCAGTCCAGGAACACCAAGTTTACCCTGTGTGATAATGAATACAAATGAACAAGAACGTATACTGTACAGTACACAGTATATACTGTAGAGTATATAGCATATCATATAATATATAATTGTACAGTAATAAATGAAATGTCTAATTTAAGGCTAGTCTAGACAGTGATTCAAATGAAAACTGTATATATTCACAACTACAGTACTGTATATCTGCAAGTGTAGGATCATTATTATCTAAGCTTCATGATATGAACAGAAACTTTGCAACCCTTTATTTAAGCCACCACACTAACTAGTGTACTATTAAACTTTACTTTAAAGTAGACACTGTGCTCTGTTAAAATTAAGCTATACATTATTAAATGCACTGTACAGTAGGTAGGATTTAAAAGCTACTGTATACATACTGTATAGTGCAATTTCTCCATGAGCAAAACATACGTCAGCTATCAGTGAGTGATACTGTATGCTGGTCTATAGCCCCTGTCCTGTCTATTTAGATTTTTCTCAATGCCTAAAAGAATCACTCTCTTTTCCATGATTTGTCCGAACTAATTTATTTTGCCTGTCAATCACATGAATGCATGCACACATCCAGAGCAAGTTTGTCAGTGGTGCTTCGCAATGGCAGAACAATGGGCTCCAGAGGCAAGCAACAGAAGAGGAGAGGGTGGGTTTTTCGGTTGTTGATTTTCTATAACTTACTCTCTTTGGTTCATTTTTAGTTATCTTTTGTTGCGTCACTCAAATCCTACTTACAGCAGCTTTAATGTGTTCACTTGTGTGCGCTTTTCATTTTGTTATAGTCCAATGTCTATGCTTTATGCAAATGTACTCATCAGCACAGTGTAGCTATGGAAACAGTGTTCTGCATGCTACGCACAGTTTAATTTAATTTGATATTCTTATGGGCTACAGTAGATGTTGCAACCCTTAAAACTAGTCTCCCATTTGTAAAGGCTTTTAAAAAAGATATTGTTGCTGGAACCAATTTATGCATGGGCCAAAAATATACAGCGAAGATAACTACAGTATACAATATTGTTAATAACTTAAAACATAGTTCCTGACTACATGGGGAGGGAACGTTACTTTGTAACGAAAACACTGGCATCAATATTGTACATATCCTGTTGCTGCTGTGAATGGACTGATTAGATGATTTTTTTTATACTGAGCTTCTATATTAAATAGGGGAACTGGTGGCAATTGTCTAGCTATCATCTGTCAGTATTACTTTCCGCCAGGGTGTGCATTAATGGCTGCAACAGGTCAACACTAGGACAGTGACAGCCGCACCCCACATAACATATACAGTAAACAGCACAAATATACATTCTGTCAATTAAAAATATTTCTTATTATTATTATTATTATTATTATTAATGCTCACAATCACAATCTCCAAGAAGTATCAAGTTATGCAGAGCTCCTACCTTCTCACCACCGGGACCAAGTGGCCCGGAGTCTCCAGGGAGACCTGAGCGACCTTTGGGCCCCTCTGGGCCATCTTCTCCTCGGGGTCCTGCAGGGCCAAGCTCCCCCTTTAGGGCAGAAGACCCACAAATATTAAGGTCCCGAGCACCTTTAATATATTCACAGTGTGTCTAATGTCATCACCGGGAAACAGAGACATAACAATAAAGCCGCCAAACGCCCAGGGACATGTGGACGTTTTATTATCTTGTCATAACATCGCCTTTCACTTCACGTCCTATCAGAGAATCAAATAAAAGAATGACTCATATCACATTGTGGTTTATACTTTTCCCACTTCTCCAGCTTCATACAATATGACAGATGTGTAATGGGTAGAAAATGCTGCCCCTTTGTTCGCTACTTCAGGAACAAAAAGAATTTCCCATTTTGTCAGTCTGTCACAGCTGGTCTAGGGGTCCCATTTAAAGCCTACTTTTGTACCAGGACCCCACTTCTGGATTCCTGTAGAGTTGGTAGCTGTCCAGATGCAAAATGACAAGAGTACAAAATGGCTTTGACAAGCAGCCTATGTGAAGACCAGCGGTGCGTGAACCGTATCTAGTTAAAGGCTGGTACATGCATTGCACAAGCACACACACACACACACACACACACACACACACACTTACTGTACAACTGGTATAAAAAAGCACATCAAGCAAACTGCATTTGACTTACAGAAACAACATTTTAAACTACACATGCGCACATACACTTCACTGGCATACGTTTGAAAATAAGACATTTAGATTCCATTCCATGCCTTCTGTAATCTCAGCTCTGCTTTCACCAGAATCTGTTTCATCTCCAGAGAAAGACAAGCTGAAGCAGTGTGCGTGTCTCTCTCTTGGGTTTGAAGGGGTTTAAACACTCATTGATTTATCTTCCTTTTCTGCTCTCTACCCTCAACAGCACAGTTAGGGATTTGGGGTTCGATGTTTGAAGTGGATGCAGAGGCCTGTTTCTATGTTTCTAGGTGTAAAAGGAGGTTTTTCCAGAGCTTACGTGTAAATCCCAGTGAAGTTCAGGGTGGGAAACGTATTATGAGACCTGTTAAATTTGTCCTGTCTTTTTCAAAGTCATTGACTGATAGTTATTGAAAAGTGGCGTCCCACTTTGGTCACAGAATGGTCAATTAATCTGATCAGTTCCAGTAAAGGTCATCGTAGACTTCAGAATTATGGTATTGGGGATATTTTGCAGAGGAACAATTCACCTGTACATTGTGGAGCTAGACAAGTGGGAATGTAAGGGAATAGTTCAACCAATTTCTTACCCTGTCTCCTTTGATACCCATGTCTCCCTTGAAGCCAGGGAATCCATCCTCTCCCTAGGACAAGCCAATAAAAACACAAATTAAATTACTGCAAAATAGAAACGTAGATTATGAAAACCACACACAGAGATATGAGTTCTTCTCGACATTCTGTGTTGCCATGGCAATGGCTGATTCCCACAGATAGGCTGCCATGTACGGGATCTCATCAGGGCAGCCATTACTGCTTCAAAGCTTTTCATCATCATTCCAATCAGTGCCATCATCGTACTCACCTGGATCTGTTCACCATCACATTAAACACGTTCAGTCAACCGAAAGCTAAAGAAGACCCCCTCTCCCACCCTCGTCCTGGCCATTCGTGACTCTCCCTAGCCTGGAGAAATCACTCTCGGACACAGGGGGTCTATGGCCACTCACCTTTTCACCCTTGGTTCCCTTAAGACCCCGTACACCATCTGCTCCCTGAGGACCAAAGACAGATGTTAGTGAGAACCCATTGCACATGTGTAAATGATGGTCCCTTGGAATGGGTCACATCACAGCAGAGGGTGCAATTCACACAGACCACATCAATCGAACTAACTGACAAAGAATATATATTTTTAAACGATGATCAGATGAGGACCAACCTGTAGCTCTGTAACAGATACAAATTGAGTGTTTCACACTTGCAATTGTCTCGGCCTATGTCAACACTTTACTATACGTAGCACGCCTAAAATCCAATTTAAAAACATTTGCTTTTCTCCCACCAGCGCCAGTCTTAAAGCTCACACTCCAGTGCTCTGCAAATAAATGTAAAACTGGTGGGAGAGATTTAGCCCCAGCTGAATTGGGTTGTGTGACTGCAGGCTGGTGGATAACAAGCTCACATTGTTAGCATCAAGTGGCAGGATGCAAGAGGAAAATCAGTTGCATGTTTGTACCCTGACAGAAGGAAAGGTCCAAACTGTCAAGTGTAGCTTTATGCTGTCATCCACTGTTACTATCGCATTGCCATAACTGAGACAACACAGCAGAAATTAATGTTAGAACGTTAGAACGTTATCTCAACATCTTACATGACCCTCTCAGTGGATGCTATAATGAATTTGACCTCACTATGAGGATCATTTGATGGGAGCTCTTTTGTGTCTCTAATTAATGACACCCGATCAAGAGTAGAGCTATGCGCCTTGAGTGATAACATCCTATTGAGTGCCATGTTACTTACAGACTTAAGTCTTACCCCATCACCACCCCACAAGAACTAAGATACTGTAGGAGCTATTTGAATTCTGCAGGATTTAACCAGTTTTAATCACCAGGCAGGGAAGTCTTTTTCATTACTAGGAGGGCTGTAGCACTGTATGGTAATAGGAAACACAACCTTGTAGTTTAATATTTGATTACAGATCTGTAGAAGTTTAGTGTTTATAAAAATCCACCAGTTGTTTTCTGCACTGGTTCAACAGGACAAGGTATTGCTTAATAAAAACATTGATTAGTTGGTGTTCTAATAAACTGAGTTTATTACTAATTGTTTTATCATGTCGGCCAATGAGAAATGAGCACACCTTGACGCCACGAGGCCCGGGATAACCAATGGGTCCTTGAGGGCCGGCAGGGCCCTGGGGAGGAGACGAAAAGTGTAATGAGGACATTGTAAACGCAAATATAAAAAGAAATTAACAAATGCACACGTACACACTAAAATGCACACACACATATACAAGGGGTTGTATGCAAATACATAAATCAAAGCCTTACCAAATGTCCTTTCTCACCAGATGGCCCTTCCTTTCCTGGGTGACCCTGTAAATGATTAAGAGAAACATGAATAGTGTCTCATGCCAGCCACACTCCCCCACTACTGCTACTGAGGGATTACGTTGTAAAGGGACTGGCGGACGTATCAAACTGGGAAAAGGCCATCAGAGATAAACGGCTGCCATTGGAGTCCATTCTCATCTGTTAAATGCAGTGTAATGGGAAGGAGGGCTAGGAGCTATTACTGGGCTCTTAAAGCCACCACTGTCATTGACTGTTACAATGCTCTCCAAGCCCCCTCCCCACTGACAGACAAACACATACACACACACACACACACACCAACACACAACTCCGCGCCCCACACACACACACACACACACACACTTTATGCACACAAACACTCACACACACACACGCACACTTCATGCACAACCACACACACACACACACACACACACACACACACACACGCACGCAAGCACACACCCACCCACACACGCACACTTCATGCACACCCACACGCACACACACACACACACACACACACACACACACGCCCACACACACACTCACACACACACACACACGCCCACACACACACGCACACTTCATGCACACCCACACGCACACATGCGCGCACACTCGCATCAACAAGAACAGAAGTACTGGGCAACGGGAGTGCTAGGCGAGAGGGAGCGAGAGAGGAGACAGGAGGTTGGGGAAGGAGCTGCTGAATGGGAACTAATGGATGAATAAGGAACGCGTGTAAAGAGGGGACACAGGTATCCCACCACACTGGGCTCTGTGCTTCACACCACATCTCCCTGCCTGTTTATGCTACACCTACAGTACATCTCTCTCCTACGGACCACCTGGTGCCTTCCTGAGCCCACCTGTCATTAGCACAGGTGTCTGCTGTGCGGGGGATGAGGTGTACATTTGAGAGTGTGTGTGTGTGTGTGTGTGTGTGTGTGCGTGTGTGTGTGTGTGTGGGGAATCTTCAGTCTGTGCGTTTTCTGTGTGTCTGTAGCTCAAAACACCTGCCATTGGGGAGACCAGTCAGATATGCGCCTACTCTGCCTACAGTATTCTGCCTACAGTATTCTTCCTACCGTATTCTGCCTACAGTATTCTGTCTACAGTATTCTACCTACAGTATTCTGCCTACAGTATTCTGTCTACAGTATTCTGCCTACAGTATTCTGCCTACAGTATTCTGCTTACAGTATTCTGCCTACAGTATTCTGCCTACAGTATTCTGTCTACAGTATTCTGCTTACAGTATTCTGTCTACAGTATTCTGTCTACAGTATTCTGCTTACATTATTCTGCCTACAGTATTCTGCCTACAGTATTCTGTCTACAGTATTCTGCTTACAGTATTCTGCCTACAGTATTCTTCCTACAGTATTCTTCCTACAGTATTCTGCCTACAGTATTCTGCTTACAGTATTCTGCCTACAGTATTCTTCCTACAGTATTCTGTCTACGGTATTCTGCTTACAGTATTCTGTCTACAGTATTCTGCTTACAGTATTCTGCCTACAGTATTCTTCCTACAGTATTCTGCCTACAGTATTCTGCCTACAGTACTCGGTCCATAGTATTCTGCTTACAGTATTCTTCCTACAGTATTCTGTTTACAGTATTCTGCCTACAGTACTCGGTCTATAGTATTCTGCTTACAGTATTCTTCCTACAGTATTCTGTCTGCAGTATTCTGCCTACAGTATTCTGCCTACAGTATTCTGCATACAGTATTCTGCCTATAGTATTATGCCTACAGTATTCTATCTACAGTATTCTACCTACAGTATTCTGCCTACAGTATTCTGCCTACAGTATTCTGCCTATAGTATTGTGCCTACAGTATTTTCCATACAGTATTTTTCCTACAGTACTCTGTCTACTCTACTTATTCCGTCTGGTTGTATACTGTCTTTAAATATGCAGGAGGAAGAGAGGAAGAAATTTCTAGAAAACAGATTACAAAAAGACTCCATTACTAGAGTAATGAAGTCTAATGTAGTCTAGAGTAATGTGCGTGTGTGCGTGTGCGTGCGCGTGCACGCGCCTTGTGGGTTCACACTCACCGGAGGACCGTCAGCTCCTGGCATTCCTGGCAGTCCTGGCTTTCCAGTAGGTCCCTGAGACCCAGAACAGAAAACATGTTGACATGCTGGACTGGTGGGACAGCTCACACACTATGCAAATGCTAGAACAGTAACACATTGCACTGCATGTGGCGAAAACGTAATCTGATTTAAATGAATAAAGACTTAAATTAAGTCCTGTTGCGATCTATCACCTTGGATACTGTCCCAGTTTGACTATGTTTAAATACAGTATTTGGTATTCTCTCTAGGATTAAATGATAACACTATTCCACTAATCTAACCATAATGCCCATAGCCATGCAGCTATGGGTAGCGTGATTAATTGACATTGCCCACATAACATAATACTGCATATGACTGTCAACTACATGGGTAGCCTGGGTAGCTGGAAAGCTGGGTACATGTTCCTGAAATGGGAATAATCCAAATACGGTATAATGTATGCAAGTCCGATTAAGGGTTTACTGTTCTGTTCATAGCCTACAGTATTCAATTCCAAATTCAGAATATGGTCATATTCCAAATATTACTGTAATACAAATTAGTATTTTCCATTTTGCTTAAAGTACTATACACACAAACCATGTTTATTAAGGTCTATGATGAGTACACATACTTAAAATATATGTCATATACTACAGTATATACAATATAATCTTACTTACGTAATCCTCATTTTGTTATTTTAACTTTAACATTAACAAAAAAGCAAAAAGCATTGGTATAATGACATGTTCTCCAGTGCTCACCTTCTCTCCTGGGGGTCCGATGGCCCCCTGGGGCCCTGGAAGTCCCTGTGGAGAGATGACACAGTACTCATGAGCGTGGGGAGATAGTATGAGGGCCAACTCAAGTCAGGGCACGCTGAGGAAAACCAAATGGGACAGAAATGGACACCAACCTGAGCACCAGGGTTGCCCTGCTGTCCGGGGGGCCCCGGCTCTCCTTGAGGTCCCTGAGAGGAACCCAACAGGTGTTAGTTAGTGTAATTCAATCATGGTTTGTTAGAGAAGACACATCTGTTGGCTGGGGTTTATGAAGTTACTGCATTTTCACAATCAAGCTATCTGAATATTATCTTTTATTAGAATAATCATTCATTAAATAGCACACAAAATGATCACAATTTATATTTTATTAAATATTACATTGCCTAATCAATTATTCAATAACTAAGTACTGCATGTTCTTTCAAGTGATTAATCAATTTATCAGTTCATCCACAGTATTCACTCCTACTATAGACTGTGCGTAGGACTAACATACTGTACTGTGTGTATGGGGAACTAGTTTGAGGTAGATGCCACAGGTACACACATAATGTACTCTCTCACAAACACACACACACACACACACACGCGCACGCGCACACACACACACACACGCGCACACACACACACACACATGCATGCATATCCAGGCACGTAATAGCGCTTACTTTCCTAATGAAAGAAACTGCTGAGCCCCCAACTCAAAACGCCTTGCCTCTCAGATAATTGACAATCAATTATGGTTCCACAGTCCAGCAGGTCAGGAACGATGTGAATCTTCCATTTCTGCCTAATTGGAGCATTCCCAGCAGACTGCGGCCAGCCTTACTATGATTATGGCCCTAGCTCTCCTAGAATCAACCCTGGAATAAAGGGCTGTCCTGGTGGGCTTCCCAAAATAGGCGTGGACATGGCCTATCTATTCTTCATTAGCTACCGAGTGTCTTCTAAGTGTAACATTGGGTATAAGAGTGGCACAGGCAAAGTGAGAGGTTATGAGGCAATATTGTGCATTAGACGGTGAAATGGAGAGGACGAAAAGAACCTAGCGCATCCTGAGACTGTGTGGTGTGGTGTATTTGCTGTGTGTGTGTGTGTGTGTGTTCTTTATCTATTCTCGTCTGTCTGAGTGGGAGATGTTGGCTAATCAGGTCTATTAGATTCTCAGTGGAGTCCGGCTTCACTTACGATGTTTCCTTTGGGCCCAGGGTGGCCGTCCATCCCAGTTACACCCTAAGGCAGAGCACAGTCAGCATTCAACACTCAGCACAGGACAGAAATCATCCTCATCTAAGGCCTACAGGCTGTTACTCAGTCATACAATGTGGAGAGATGATTTCTGCACGCACAAAAACAAAAGCAGTGCAGCAGTGTATTTTCTCGGATTTAATATGCGATTGCTGTTTTACTTAAGTGCCGCACGTTGCTTAGCATTTCTACACCTCAACCCACATGGCCCATGCAAATTAGGCACTGGGGTGTGATTTATAGTGGTTTTAATTTTTAAAGCCCTGCCCGGGAATAAGCCAGCTGATGGATCGCACGCTGTCCTTGTAAAACTACAACGAAAACAAAATAAAGCATCACGTGAACCGCTACACAGAGACAGTTATGTGACTCTGCCACAGACCACGCTATGAAATGTAGCTAAACTCAATAACATGTACTGCATTGTGTATGTGGGTCGGGGACAGTCTTGAGTGCTGGATTTCCCTGCGGGCTCAGTTTGTTATCGTCTGTTTGACTATTCTATGGGAGGACAGATAAAAGATGTTTGCATCATAAAACGTATATCTGTAATAAACACAGCCTGAATAGGAAATGGATGTGAGAGTGGGGGGGTGACATGAGCACTCACCGGGGGTCCGGGAGGACCCTGAGGTCCCTTTGGTCCCAACAAACCACGGGGCCCCTGAGGAAAGAAGAAAAGTTGATTTAGACTGGTGTCAGAGCCATGACAGAATTCATGAATTATAAAAGGCGTTGAGCTACACCAGCGCTGTATATAAGGCTTCTGGAAACACCCTTACTTATAAGGGACTTATCAAGTCCTTGAAGATATTCTACACTGTCACACTGAGTGGGGAAGGTTATGCTTCTTGTATGCATTGCCGTGTCTATCAAGACATCAAGATTGTTTTGAAATTCCTGGCTTTGCCTCCGAAATGTACCTAACAAGGCATGGCACTTACTATGGGTACTTAGGACAAAGAAGACCAGCACATATAGCACACCCTGCTGGTGAAAAGAAATCATTGCACTTTGTGAAAACGCTCCAACTCCTTCTTCCCTTTTCGTTAGTGTGTGTGTGTGTGTGTGTGTGTGTGTGGGCGGGGGGAGGGGGGCTTGTTGGGATGTTGCTAGGACATGCTCGCTGCAAGCAATCTGAATCCCTTACCTCCACGCATCAACAGATGCTCTCCAGCTAATGCTTAAACATTATTATTCTTGATTAAAGTGTTCGTACTGCTAATGAAATAGTACAACCTCTACTCATAAGCCCCCCCACCTCCAGCCCACCACCCACCAACCAGCTGATTCCTGTAATGGAGGCCCCCCCCCCACTCATGGTTCACTGATACACTGAGGCACCATGAATGGGACTTGAGACATATAATCGTTATGCCTGTCACTCACAGGCTCTCCTGGGAGTCCCCTGGGTCCGATCTCTCCATCATCTCCCTGGAAAAGAGAGAGAGAGGGTCACAGAGAGGCACGGACACCCACCCACCTCCCACACACACACACGCATGCACCACAAACAGGAGAATGACAATGGGGTGACTGTGAATATGCCAGTAAGTGTGATGTGATGTGATGAGACAGGGAGAAGGGGAGAGTGTGTCACAGACAGAGAGAGAGCAGAAAACTAGCTAAAAATAAATGACATTGGGGGCGGGGGGCTGGCAGGTGTGAGGGCTAACAAGAGCAGTGTAATGGGTGAGAAAGTAAAAATAGGGAGCGGAGCGATGGAGGTTTGACACAGGAAGTCTTTTTTATTGTCCAGGCATGGAAAGCGCACGCACGCGCACGCACACACACACACGCATACACAAGGTAAAACAGTGTACACCGCACTAGAGGAGGGACAGTTACTGTACTGTGAAACCAACGAGGTAGAATGGAAGAGATGGAAGGAGATACAAATATTAGCTTACTCTCTCGCCGTCTTCTCCCGGGGAACCAGGTGGTCCCGAGGGTCCCGATTCACCCTGTAAACACACACAATGTAAACATGGTCTCAAGAAACACACACACACCCACACACACACACACACACACAGGTGCGCGCACACACACACACATACACGCTAAAGACTTACTCTGTGTCCCTTCTCGCCAGGCAGTCCAGCCAGACCATCAAACCCTCGGTCGCCCTGGCGACCAGAGAAAACAACAGTGTGATGACACACAGAGCAGAGTGTAACATGGTGGTGATGATGATGATGATGATGAAGCTACCTTAGGTCCTGTCTGCCCCGGCATCCCTCTGGCACCGTCTGCGCCAGCACGGCCCTGTGACGTCATGATTGACAGGTAAGTCAATGTATTATTATTATTATTATTATTATTATTAATGTATTAATATGTATTTATTTATTATTTGTTATTACAACGTAGCTCTCGACACCCATAATAGCCAATGTGGTGGACATATAGGCTATTATGGAAGGCTGAAAAACAAATCCTAAAACCATTGATTTGTTTCAGTAAATACAGCAGTGAAATGGAATATTTCATGAAGCCAGGATAGGACTTGATTTGCTGTGTAAGGGTGCTCGATATCAGTTCAATATCACTTTAATGCCTGACTGAACATTAACACAAATGTGTGAAAGGACTCAAATGAGCATTTTCTTTGTTGTTTACTCAACAGACAGGGTTTGAGGGAACATATGATCTTGAAGTAATAAATTACCCTTCTGCCAGGCTTTCCCATGGGCCCTGCAGATCCCATTGGTCCACGAGGTCCCTGAAACAAAAAAGAAGGAACATCTTTGCATCATCATTCATCATAGGATTCCCTGCCCTTGTGTCATCATGTAAGAACATAATTGTTGTATCTGCTTGCAGGCACTAAGTGTGGAGGAGGGGGGAAAGTAATGTTAGCAGATGATTTATGACAGTATTCTACCTGAGGTCCGGAATCACCAGACTCTCCCTTCAACCCTGCCACTCCAGGGGGCCCCTGTGGAACAAAGACACACACACACACATTCACTACATGTTTATACACCAAGTAAATTAAATATGATGATTCCCATTGACTATGAGTGCACGTTTGTCAAGAATGTGATCTGTAGTACATACCAGAGGGCCTGGTCTGCCAGTCAAACCCATTGGGCCTGTAGGGCCACGCATTGCCAGCTGGAAAGAAAAAGAAGCGTGATTAAACACTGTAGAAGGATATGAAAACATGCATGCATATGTGCAGCTGCTTGTATCCTTTCCATGTTTACAGCAGGGACGTGCGTATGTGAGGTGTTGTTTATGTTGAAGGGTTACCCTGGCTTGCTGCATGATAGCTTGCATTTGGGCCTCCTGGGCGGATACAGCAGGTCCCTTCTGTCCAGAATCACTTCCAGAGCTGAATCGGAACTAGAAGCAGAAGTGTAAATCAGTATGACGTACTTGTACCGCACAATAGAGAGAACTTGACAAGCAATGAAATGATACAATGTAACTTTGTTGCAGAAGCAATCTTTACATTTTATTATAAACAATTCCTTCAGAACCAAGGGTGTCCCTAACAGAATATGCCTTTTGACCTATACTGGCATCTAGTGGTAAAAAGTAGGTATTGCACTGTAGCTGGGTAACATCGATGATATTCCAACATACTGTACTGTGTATTGTTTCTGCCAGGCATCTGGAAAGTGATTTCTAGCACAGAGGGCTGACTATTGGTTGGTGTACAGATGCATAACAACACAACAAAAACATAAAGGAAAGGGCTTCACGGTCACACAAACATATTTACTAGGGAGCAAAACACATACAGGTAAACGTAATAGCTAATGTAGGTAACAGCTACTGTCATATTTAGTTCAGTGCAGGGGGCAAATTCTGACCATTTTAGTAATTTTGCTTGTGTGCTGTAAAAAAGCTATCGTCTAACTTCAAATCCTTTACTGTGTTTGTCTAAGCTTAATACTGTGCTCTGAATTGGAATTCCGCTGCATCAACCCCGTATTAAAATGCTCTACCCTGCCAATTGTGGACGGCAAGGACCAACGAAAAACAAACACATAATCACTGTTTTTTGGAAGACACACTGTTCTTTTCACACAAGACCAATTCATGGCAGATGATAATCAGTCACAGCCAAAGGAAAATGGAGACAGTGAACACAGGGAGAGTGGAAACAATGTGCGAGTGAAAGCTATAAGCAAAAACATATAGGGTTACGATATGGCTGACCTCATCGGACAATTAGGACACTGAGCGACAACACTCACTACAAACAACACTCACAACTATGGTACTAGCTAACAGTGGGTGAACAACAATGTTTCTCATTAGAGTTCACCCTCACAGATCACATTTCAATGAGGGCTTTTCAGTGGGGAATAACCCAGACAGGCTTCAGTTCCTGTCCAGACGGAGCCTGACACATGGCTTTCCCAGACTGCTTTCTGGACCCCTAAAAACCACAACTGCACATCTGTACAAGTACTCACAGCCTTAGCCACGGTGCTAGCTGGTTAGCAAGTTAAGAGCATAGGTCAGCTAGCATTGAGCATAGAGATAGTTTCCACAAGGGGGTGCTAAGGTACAGATTTGCATATTTTATGACAGACCATCAAAGAAAAAACGTGATGGGAAAGTCCCTTCTTATCATTAATATGTGTATATCTCTATAAGTTTGAGTAATGACAGGAGAATATATTTAGCCCTAACCACAAACACTGAGACCAAACCGATGTCAAAACCGACAGAAGCAAAAGTACTGAGTAATGCGGTAACTGATTTTGATTCTATGGTAAAATAGAGCAAATTTCAGATAACATACAGGAAGCATCAAGACAGTTCCTGGGGGTCCGGGAAGACCATCAGCACCAGGAAGACCAGGGCGACCATTAGGACCCTAAGAAACAGGGAGGAAACACGCACACATACACACACACACAGCAGTGTGGTTATGGCCTGTGTCTCTATTTAAAGCTGAATGCATCTGAGGTTATTCAACGCAATGAACATTGTCATATAATCTGTAATGCTTACCCTTTCACCAGGCTCTCCAGAGCTGCCTGGTGGCCCAGAGGTACCTGGAGGTCCCGGGAGACCCTATTTAGAACAAAAGATATCAGAAGACATTCCTGCATACAGGACATACAGTACAGTACATGTGAAGGCAGTAATCTGGTTAATTTATCTAGCTTGTCTCTATATCCTGCTAAATGCTCACACATGGAGGAAAGGAATGCATGAGGCAATATGGGTCAGCTTGTGCGGTTGTAAATCTTCGCCAGGGCCACGTTGTCTTGTGCCTGTAGCGCAATGCATTAATGGATACTTTCTATGCAGCGTTAGGAGTATGTGTGTGAGAAGAAATGTAAATAAGTTCATGAATTAAGCTCTGGGAACATCTGGGAATGAGCGTATCTCTTCAGGGGGGGAGGGGGAGGGTGGATTCACCCCCACTTGATGCATGTGAGAATGTTTCTCACAGTTGCTTACTGATTTCTCAGCATTGGAAATGCTACGCAGCAGCAATTCATCTTGCCTCGACACCACCAAGGGCGAATCAGAATAAACCCTCAAGCGGCATCATTTATTGATAGCGATTACATCACGAAAAGCAGGACAAGATGGAGAGAGAAAAAAGAGATTGACAAGGAATAAGAGAGGGAGACAGAGAGAGAGACAGAGAGAGAGACAGAGAGAGAGACAGAGAGAGATAGACAGAGAGAGAGACAGAGAGAGAGACAGAGAGAGATAGAGAGAGAGAGAGAGAGAGAGAGCGAGAGAGAGAGAGAGAGAGAGAGATTGGCAGATAGCAAGAGAGAGAGGCATGATGAACATATGAGACAGACTTACTATTGGGCCCTCAGGCCCAGGTGGACCTTCCACCAGCATTCCCTGTAACAAACAAACACATACAGATATCAGATATTAGAACAGGCGGCGCCATTGCTCCTGCTCAGAAGGTGTGCACCTACATGTTCACAGCCATACACACCATAGTGTATTAACACATATTGTGTCCATTGATCCATGACGATGGTCGATGCATTGAGTACGTATACAGTACATGTTTCAACACACCTGCAACTTTCTGCGTGAGAGTGTTTACTCAATATGAACCAACTGTCATTTCCACCATGCTGGTCGTTAAGATAACTCAGGGGAACAAAAGGCTGTATGTGCTAGTGAAGTCCCTGTGATAGCCTCTGGGGGCAGTGTTGCTCATCTCACTAACATTCATTTCTCTAGCTTTAACTTTTTCATGTGGTTGTGAGTTTCATTTAAATTAGACTGTAAGAAACCAGCATTAACTGTGGATGGTATCAATTCTGTTGGTGTACCTAACACCACTTACTTTATCACGTTATCTACATTATGAGGTTCCACATACATTTTAAGTATAACCACTAAATACATTCGTGTGCTATTCAGTTTAAAAACCCTCAACTTAACTAGTAAGGCAGTGCTATGCATTTGAGCATGCTCGAGCCTTTTTCAAAGGTTACCTTGTGTTGCACCATGCAGTGCAATGGTGACCTGTTGGGATCTGTATGGATTGAGGACTATGATGTTCTAGTGTTGCACTAGGGAAGCATAGCTGTGGTGAGCTGCAACACTTTGTGGTCACAGCTCTTTAAGAGCCCCCTTTGTTTACTTGTTGTTGTGGGAACACTTTCTTCTCCCGCTTTGTTGTGGGGACAGAATCCCACACATTGTTTAGATGCTTTGGGATATCTTCAAATGAACAGTGATATTGTGAACCAACGCTCTACAATATTGTATCTATGCATTCTACCTCCTTGAGAAATAGGGTTGGGGGACAGAGAGAGAAAGAGAGCGAGAGTGTGTGTGGTGTGTGTGTGTGCGTGCGTGTGAGTGGGAGATAGAAGTGAGATCTAGGGGGATACATTGTTTGTGGGTACATCTGTTAAACCGACAGTCTTATCAGTGGATACAAAAGCTTAGCCCATCCACAGTTCTTCTGTAACTACCAAGTGTGTCTTTATGTACACACCACAGTATGTGTTTTGGGACATTATGCATTAATACTAGCTGTTGCATGTCTGTGTGTATTGTATCCAAACCTATACACACTTTTTTGGTGGAAGTTTGTATATAAACAAAACAAACACTGAGATACAAGGCTACAGAATGTACATGCTATATACAAGCCAAAAGACAGTTGTTTTATGTTTAGACATCTGTAACTATTAGCGAAATACCA